>ML661893.1:5979434-6064817 GCA_007570785.1 Antilocapra americana
AGGTTGCTTCCATGTCCTGGCTATTGTAAACAATGCAGCGATGAACATTGGGGTACACGTGGCTCTTTCAGTTCTGGTTTCCTCGGTGTGTATGCCCAGCAGTGGGATTGCTGGGTCATATGGCAGGACTGTTTGCAGCTTTTTTTGAGTAAGTTCACAGAGAGACAGTTGTAAGCTCTTTGGGCACAGAGAGCATGCCCTCTGCTCTAAAGGGAATGGGTGGTTGTAATCTACACTAGGGAGATCTGCAGTGAACTAAAATAATGAATTCTTCTGCATCGTAGTTGAATTCCAGAGGCTAATTGTTAGCTTAAGTCCTGCTTGAGGCCCCAATAGTGGGGGGGTAGGTGGGGTTCCTTTTGGAAGCTTGATTGAGCTAATGTGAAAGGTGAGGCTATAATTCAGATATACTAGTGAAATGCAAACAGTTTCATGTATTAATGGTCACTAACGACCTGTCATCAAGCTATGATTTGTCAGGTTAAAGACAAAGATGCAGTTAGTTTATTTGTTCAGGGGTATAAATGGAAGAATTTATCAATCTGCTGATTGTTGTTCTCCATTGGAGATGGTGGGCAGGAGCATAGTCTGGAGCTGTGGTACCTTGGGGTGCCACTCTCTGTCGCTGAGATTCTCCCAGCTTCCAGCCCCTCTTAGGTCTACCATCTTTGTCAAAAGGGGACAAAGAGAGTACTTTTCTGGCGCCCTCTCTCTATGACTTTTCCTCTTGCTAAGCAAGCCCCCTGCAGTAGTAATTTTTCTCTTTTTTGCTCTGCTCTGGTCCCAAGCTTCTACTAGCTGATTTTCTCAAAGTAATACTATTTGTTGAAATGTGTAGTGCATAAATATTGAGAGCCGGATATGTACCAAACACTGCCCTCAGCCTTAAGGTTTGTAATGGTTTTCAAGAGAGTCTTGTCTCAACCTTTGCAAAATTTACAATCTCTCTGTAGGTGTCTTTAAAATTTTCTGTGACAGTAACTACTCCTTGCAGTGCTTATCACCAAAACCCCTCAATGAAAATTCTCTTGGTATGAAACAGATGCTCTGTTGAGATAGGCATCTTTGAGAACAAGGCACTTTGATCTTTCGGGGGTACATTAAAATTGGCACTAGAGATTTTGAGGGATTAGAATGACTCCTTAGAAAAGATAGACCTGGTATCTTCCCTAGTCTTTTATTTAACCTGAGGCAGTAAATACATGTAAATCCTTATGGGAGACCATGACATTAAAATGTAAAATCCTTTCATCCTTAATCAGGTGAAAACACTGGGTTCCACTTGACATGCAACCACAGAGCAATAATGATGCAGGTTATCCTGGCGAGGCACTGGATCACCTGAGAGCGTGCTGAGACAGTGGGAATGAGCGCACTCCGATCTCACATGACTTCTTTTTAAATTAAATTTTTGGAGTGTAGTTGCTTTACAATGTTGTGTTAGTTTCTACCATACAGCAAAATGAATCAGTCATACATGTACATATGGCCCCTCCCTGTCGTGCTTTCTTCCCATTCAGATCACCACAGTGCCTTCAGTAGATTTCCCTGTGCTATACAGTATATTCTCATTTGTTTTCAATTCTGTACATAGTATTGATAGTGTATATGTGTAAATTCCAATATCCCAATTCATCCCACCTCCCCTTTTCCCTTTGTATCCATACGTTTGTTCTCTATGTCTCTATTTCTGCTTTGCAAAAAGGATTGTCTATACCATTTTCTAGATTCCACATATATCCACTAATATACGTTATTTGTTTTTCTGTTCATGACTTACTTCACTGAGTATAACACTGTCTAGGTCCATCCACGTCTCTACAAATGATCCAGTTTCACTCCTTTATATGGCTGAGTATGTACCATATCTTCTTTTATCCATTCCTCTGTTGATGGACATTTAGGTTGTTTCCAAGTCCTGGC
Source organism: Antilocapra americana (assembly GCA_007570785.1). Lineage (NCBI taxonomy): Eukaryota > Metazoa > Chordata > Mammalia > Artiodactyla > Antilocapridae > Antilocapra > Antilocapra americana. The sequence continues at coordinate 5,981,358 of ML661893.1, forward strand.
TGTTAGAAATAGTGCTGCTGTGAACATTGGGCCATAGCACATGACTTCCTTCCTCATCAAAACTAATCACACACACACTCACTTGCAATTTACTCATCTGAAAGGACTATCAATCTGTATTGGCTTCTCCTCCCCTCAAAGGTGAGAACTTGTGTCTCTCGCTTAGCATTTATCCTAGAATCTAAAACAGTGCCTGACATACAATGAGTATGCTCAGTAAATATTTGTTGAATAAAATCCAGGCACAATGATGAGAGCTTGAAAGTTAGTAGTAACATTTTTGGATTTTGTGAAATAAAGCAAAATTACTTGATAACAGCGATCTTAACAATTAGTACTAGTAAAGCATTAGGATGCCATAGCTGGCCTCTTTGGCATAAGATTATTTTTCATGTCCCCTTTATGTTCACTTCCACATAATACCTATTTCAGTGTACTAATGACATATTTGATAAAAGGAATTTCCTATGTCTTTGGCCTAGAAGTGACATTTTTTAATGCTCATCACAAGGGTGACCAACCACATTTCTGATGTGAAATGACATATCCTTCAGAATCCAAAGAGGAGCTTTAATGTTCAGGGAAGTCTTGGCAATAGGTAGGTGGATTGTGTGGTCATTTTTTTCCTTAATTTATTTTGTAGATGTTTTGGGAGGCACTTATTGTATGCCTGGCATGGGGTTAGGTGCCAGGAATGTGGAGTAACAAGGCCATCTGATGAAATACATTAACCACAAACTAACAAAGATAAATGTACAACCGTGACAGGCACTGTAGAGGAAGAGTTTGTGGTGCTATGAGAGTGACCTGGACGGGGTAGGCATCTCAGGTGAAGAGGTAAATGGGCTAGATCCCGAAGCCTTAATAGGAGTTAGCTGTGTTGAAGAGCAGAGGCAAAGATGTATTAACATGTGTAGTAATAGCAGCAAAAAGAATGTGCGTTCAGAGAAGTAAAAGGGGACCCCTGTTCCATGGTGGGCATTGGCTGGAAGCCTGATCTTGCAGGACCTTGAGAGCATATGAGGCCTTTATTGCTTTTTATCCCAGGAGTCAAGCAGAATGTTAAAATGTAGGGAAGATGGGGACCTGTGACCAAATTTGTTTTTCAAAAAGATCATTCTGGCTGCAGTGAAAGGGACAGAATGGAAACGATCTGGAATAGATTTACAAAGACAAGTGATTTTGTCATATGAAACTGACATAGAATCTACATAATATATCCCATATAAGGCAGTCCCCAATATAAAGCCAAGTACCCTTCTAAGAGATTGAAGATGAGCTCCTCCAAGGTATAATATAGACCTCTTCAAGTCTCCTCTGTGTCAGTGCACACGCTCACCCAGATAAAAATTAGCATCATGGATACAGAGTGTCACATTAGCACCCAGTTTCCCATTCAGCTGATGTATCACTTGAGCATCTTTCCTTTGTACTTTCCCCTTCGGCTTCAAAGGCTGTTCTCGGGTCTTGTTTTCCTTCCCAGAAGTGTGAGATTGGTTTTATGCTGTTGCTATTAGAGTCATTCCCCACTTAGGGTCTAATCCACTGGGGCTTTGTGCCTGTTTGTCAGGAACTTTGAGCATATATTAAGACATTATACAGGGTGGAAGCTCTGTTTTGACAATGATTATGCCTATTATCTTTTTTAATATATGTAAATTGCTGTGGAGAAACAAACCATTTTATGCCACTTGAATCCTTTTCAGGGAAGTCTGAATCCTTTTTGTGTAGCTTAGATGTATTACTGTCACTTTCCCTTCACAGAGTTGAATAAACACACTTAAATCAGACCTTTGTTAGTGTACCTTCTTGTACTGTTGCCCTAATAAACTATTGTGAGTTTAGTCTTTGAAATCCATATGTGGTGACATTTGCAAATGCCTCTGTAGTCCCTTCCAGAATTGAAATTATTGGGTCAAGTCCGCAGTCAGTCAACATGTGTGTTACAGGTACCAACTGTATTTGGGATACAGCCGTGAATAAAGAATAATACTACCTTTAAGAAGCTTGTAGTCATTGCCCATTGTTGTCATGGAATACATAGAAAAACGAGGGCAAAAGGTTAGAGTGATGCATGTGGGAATGAATTAGAGTGGGAGACATGAACTATTTAACTTTATATGGATATATGTAGGGGCTTCCCAGGTAGCTCAGCTGGTAAAGAATCTGCCTGCAATGCAGGAGAACCTGGTTCAATTCCTGGGCCGGGAAATTCCCCTGGAGAACAGATCGGCTACCTACTCTAGTATTCTTGGGCTTCCCTGGTGGCTCAGATGGTAAACAATCTGCATTGCAATGCAGGAGACGTGGGTTTGATCCCTGGGTTGAGAAGATCCCCTGGAGGAGGGCATGGCAACCCACTCCAGTATTCTTGCCTGGAGAATCCCATGGACAGAGGAGCCTAGTGGGCTACAGCCCAAGGGGTCACAAAGAGTTGGACACGACTAAGCCGAGGAGAGCACAGATACTCATGACTGCATAAGGAAATACTTATAATTATGTGAACATATATGGATTTGCATGCCTACATATACTTCTTTCTGTGTCAATGGGGAGATCCTAAAAGAAATGACACCCCTGTAGCAAGAGGCACAGCTGGCACCCAGACCTTGATTTCTGAAACCGTTCTCCAATACAAGAAATGGGAATCCTTGGAGAAATATCTGACTTGGGGACTGGAAGAGGAAGTAGATGAGATGTCAGAGTCTCTTAGTGCCAAAATGGAAGGAAATGCTCAAAAAAACCCAAAAAAACCTACGTTGATGAGAGTATGTCAACAGGAGCCAACTGGAGGAGTTCCCAATGGCTCAAGTAGAATAATTATAGAAAAAATAAAGTAGTATTAGACTATATTGCAAAGTATAAAATAAGTGTTCATGAATCCATACTGATATAAAGAAAGAATTAAATACAGAAGCAAATGGAAGAGAAGAGAAAAATCTCCCCTGCAGAATGCCACATAAATTATATAGATGACTCAGACTCAAGGGCATAAGTCCCCATTTCTTAAGTGTGGACTGCACATAGTCTTCTCTCTACAGAGTGAAGTTTAGGAAGGTGGGGAAGGAGTATAGGAAGGTAACTTTACAGAGGAGAAATCTGACAAATTTTACTTCAGCTCATGATCAAAGTCCACTGAAACAGTCATAAACTATGTTAATAGGATATGATGAAAATGGCACTTAACCTCTGTGATCTTCTGTCAGAAGAAAAATGAGACAAATTCCAGTAGAGAGGCAATCTACAGTATCCCTGATCATATTCCTCAAAACTGTGAAGGTCACCAAAGGTAAGGAAAGTCTGAGAAACTGTCACAAAAAGAGCCGAAGAAATCATGACAACTAAATGTAACAGTATCCTAAAAGGGGTCCTAGAGCAGAAAAAGGACATTAGGTAAAAACTGAGAAAATAGGAGTTAAACTATGGACTTGGGTTAATAGTAATATATCCATACTGATGTATTAATTATAACAAATGTCCTATACTAACATAAGATGTTCATCATAGGGAAAACTCTGCAAGAGGCACATGGGAATTCTCTGTGCTATGTGTTTAATTTTTCTGTCAATCTAAAACTTTTTAAAAATTAAAGAAAAGCTTGCAGTTTAGTGAGGGAATCCAGTTAGCTGGCAGGCAGTGGTAATGCAGTATGATGAAGGAGGACGTATAGAGTGATGGGGAGAAACAGTAGGACATCTCACTGGTCCTTCAGATCCTGACTTGACCACATTAGGCAGTTTAATTGATCGTCTGATCTTGTTGCCTCATCTCTAAAATGGTGATATGGGGGCTTCTCTGGTGGGCCAGTGGTTAAGACTGCATGCTTCCATAGCAGGGAGTGTAGTTTCAGTCCCTGCTTGGGGAACTAAGATCCCACATGCTATGCTGCTCAGCCAGAAAAAGAAAGAAAGAAAGAAAGAACTCCACTACAACATTTGTAGCATGTAACAAATTTTAAATAAATAAATAAAATGATGATAAAACCTTCCATGAATCAATGTAGACTGCAAAGTCAAACTACAGGAGCTCAAACTCCCAGCTTTAGAGCTAGATGATTTACTAAATTGATTTGGACTTTAGTTCCTTATCAGTCAGTAAGATAATAATAGTACCTACCTCAGAGAATTGTCCTGAGGTCTGGGATAATACCTGTGAAATACTTAGAACCAGTTTTGGCATACTATACTAGATAAATACAGACTTCTACTGCTGCTGTCAACTCATGGATTTATGGTGAAGACTCGGTAACCATGGAGAGTGCCTCACACATGCCTGCCATGTCATAAACCCTCTAGCGGTGGTGGTGGTGATGAGGATGGTGATGCTGAGGGTCAGGGTGGCAAGGAAAAGTTGCTGGTGGCCAGGAGAATGCCTTTGCCTTGAATCCTATATGCCAGACACAGTGGTTTGCCTTGACTCTAAACTGAGAATAGGATAGGAGTTGAACTGATACAAGGAAGGTGATGGATAAGGGCTACAACAGAAAGAACAAAAGTCCAAAAGCCAAAGGAAGCATGGCACCTTTAGAGAACTTTGTAGGGTTGAAAATGGCTGGGGTGTGGACTCATAAGGAGGGAGAAAGAGGAGAGGTAAAGTGGAGCTAGCATTATGTCAGGAACTGAAGGCTAGGTTAAGGACTTAGGACCCACTGATCCTTGGGGTCAACATAAAGTATGTACTCTTAGGCTCACTCTGGCTATTGTTTGAAAAAAAAGTAGGTTGGAGGTAGATCATTTAGGAAGCTGTTTCCGTTCTACAAGTGAGATATCATGATAGGGACTCTGGAGGTTGAGTTTAAAGAATTTGAAGTCCAACAGTAGAGCGTACACTGACAGTACAATTTTGTGAAAATCTTTTGTCTTTCTAAGAGTCAGAAATATAGTATGTGATGCTTGGACAATTTCCTAGTATCTGCATAAGATTAAAATATGTAGGATAATGTTAAGAATTTTAGGTAGTGACTTTAAAACATCTACATATTTCCCACCCCTAATATATACCATCATAGATAGTTTAAAAAAAAACAAACCATAAGCATAACATTCAGATTAGCTCTGAAATGCTCTAGACTAGCATTATCCATTAGAAATGTAATACAAACCACATTTGTTGTTGTTTAATCACTAAGTTGTGTCCAACTCATTGTGATCCCATGGACTGTAGCCCTCTGTCCATGGGATTTTCCAGACAAGAATACTAGAGTAGGTTGCCATTTCCTCTTCTAGGGGATCTTCCCAGCCCAGGGATCAAACTTGCATCTCCTGCATTGGCAGGTGGATTCTTTACCTCTGAGCCACCTGGGAAGCCCAGTACAAACCACACATATAGTCTTAATTTTCTAACAGCCACATTTAAACAATAAAAAACTGGTGAAATTAATTTTAATAATATATTTTACCAATATTAACATATTGAAAAATTGTCATTTCAATGTGTACATATAAGATACTTTTCTTTTCCAAAAATCAAGTTGTACAGACTGGAGCTGGGAAGGCAGGTCTTCCACCCTGAGTGTGGATTCTGGATTTCCAGGTATGTGGTTGGCTCTTTCTGGAATGAATATTCACAGGTGCATAGTGACATCATGAAGATCCTGCCAACAGTTTGTTAGTGTGTGGGAAGAAGGAACAAAGATCAAAGGAGACCAGAGAAGAAGACAGAGTTTTATTTGCTGGGCATTTTGGAATATTTTAATATACTTTTGAAATTGTTATCTCATGGTCATGATAATTCTGTAAAATAGATGAAGTGAGCAGAACCACTTCCAAATCAGAGAAGAATGCAGAGGCTTTGAGAAAGTAAGAGTCATGTGGTTAGTTGTGACAAAAAGGGCAATGAGGTTATATCTTTTAACTTGTACGTTTTTTCTCTCTTGTGAGAGAACACCAATAACTTTTCTGATCTTACAGTACAATACGAAGCCGCCCCCCCCACCCCAACCCTTACCTCCCCTTTAGGAATGGATAGAGTAGAATCTGAGTTCCTTGGGACCACATTTCCCTTGGGACTATTTAAAACCTAATCTCCTGTACTCCAGTACTGCTGAGGGCAAGGTGACAGTTTCACAATCTCTCTTATGATAAAATAGTTTGATTTCAAGCCCAAAATAACTGGGTTTATGTACTTCACCAAGAATAATGTTCAGTACACTACCAAATGTCATTAAATAGCTAATAAAAATGATGGAACCAAGACCCAACTTGGTCATTATTCATAGCTGAAACCTGGATAATTTTTAAGCATCAGGACAAAAAAGTCTGCATTTAAAAATTATTGTAACTGCATTTGCTAATTGAGAGTCTGGGAGCCAGACTTTCTAATAGTCAATACTTGGTTGTAGGACAATTGGGAAATGCAAACAGTGCATTTCACCTGGGCTTTTCTTTTCCTTTTGGGAGGGAAAGGGAAGCAGAGTCAGTTGGACAGAACAGCTCTTTTAAAAATGCTGCAATGATACTTTAACCATGTATCTTTTACCCAGGCGTAGTTAATGCTGCCTTTTGGATGAGAGGGACCCCCGGTAGAATTGGTACTAGTGAATAATTAAAGAGCAGAGAGAGGACTACACACATTCTGATAGAAAAGGTGTTGCTGCCTCTAACTTCTGCTTTGAGTTTTATGTTATAGGGAAAATAGAAGACCTTGAAAAATCCTCTCTCATCTTTAAAAATCTCAGCTTAAATTCCATATTTCCCCCAAAGTCTCCTTGACTGTCATCTCTTCTGAACCCTATTATCAGAGCATCTAATTTGTAATGCTTATAAAATAGCATATTGGCCACTATTATTTAATGCTTGTCTGCCTTGTTTCTATTGCTGGTTGTAGCCTCCTTGAGGGTAGACTTTATATCTTTCCCTCTAGAGGGATAGATGCATCAGGTCAGGGACACATCTGGTTCTTTTATGACTTTAATTTCATCACAATGTCTCACATATTATAGACAACCACTGAATAATTTTGAATGAGCCATTCTAATATTTCAGTATCATGTATAGCTCTGAGCTTTATACTACATATACCATACTGGTGATTGAAAAGGCAATTTATTTTTTATTTTTAGTTAGAGGATAATTACAATATTGTGGTGATTTCTCCCATACATCCACATGAGTCTGCCATAGGTATACATTTGTCCTTTACCTCTTGAACCACCCCATTCCACTCCTCTAGGTTGTTACAGAACACCAGCTTTGGGTTTCCTGTGTCACACATAAGACTCCCTCTGGCTATCTATTTTATGTATGGTAATATGTATGTTTCAGTGCTATTGCATAAAACCAAGTTGAAGTCAAAGTAGGACTATTGGAAGTCATAGAATCTGAGACTGATCTTTGAACTCTGACTGTTGTGGACCTGCCAAAAAACATGGAGTATTTGCAGAGTGTCTAGGTTTTATGAAACTCTCTGTTGGTTTTATTTTTAGTTAAATCCCAAGACAGTACTTTTAAACCTCAAGTTGACTGAATGAGAGATTCTAAAGATGGAGAAAACAAAAAAAGATTTGTCACTTTACCTAAGCACTGATCTGTGTGATGTTACATATGTCATCTCATGTAATTGTCAAAAGAACCCTACAAAGAGGCATGTATTTTCTTTTTTCAGTTGTAAAAAGAGTTGTAGAGAGGTAACTGATGTGCTTGGACTTTAAGTTCTGTGAGAGCCAAGTATCTGGTACAGAGGAATCATTCAGCTAAATGTTTGTTGAATTAAATTTATCTAAAAGTCCTTTTTTTTTTGTAGTTAATCAAAAACTTTTTTTTTTTTAGTTTGTTTATTTATCTTTTTAATTGTTTTTGCCATACATTGTCATGATATCACCATGGGTTTACATATGCTTCCCCTCCGGAGCCCCCCTCCCTCTTCCCTCCCACCCCGGGAAATCTCGCTGCACCAGCCCCGAGCATCAGTCCTGGGCTGGCGATGGGGCAGCAGTGGACCAAGTCTGAATTTGAACCCAAAGCTATTGGTCCTTAAAGGCCATCCTCTTTCCACTACTGTTTCTCCGCTAAGGAAAATTTCTTGTAGAGAAATCACAGAACCAACAATATTAGCTTTTCATTTTTGCTCTTTGCTTTTTCTGCTCAAACTACATAAAACTTGAGTTTTCAACATTTGGCCCCAAATATCATTTTCCTCTGTGCTGTTTGCCCAGAGATGATGCTAAAGATAAACTTGACTTCCTGGCAACAACTCAGCCAAGAACTGAGAACTGTTAGAACAAACTCTTCCTGATACCCTAAGGGAACAAAAATAAACGTTTGGAAAGAATAAAGTTGCCATAATGGTAACACTGTTTGCATTTTAGTCTCTGTCTCCTCCTCCCTACCCCCAGGGTAGGGTGGGCTAGTGGCCATCCAGACTCAGCCAAAAAGCAGCAAGTTAGAACTTTATCTTGTTTTATTGTTCTGGTTTGCAATTTTGTTTTTAACAGAATTCTGGCTCTCCAAGTCACTGATGACTACTCCATGTGGTCAGCAGATTTAAGTCTTCCTAAGCTATAGTTAAAAAAAAAGGAGATATTAAGTTTTTAAAATTTTATTGGGGTATAATTGATTCACAGTGTTGTGTTAGTTTCAAGTGTACAGCTAAGTGAATGTTTTATATGTGTGTGTGTGAAACTGTTAGTTGCTCAGTTGTTTCTGACTGTTTGTGACCCCATGGACTATATGCCCACCAGGCTCCTCTGTTCATGGGATTTCCCCAGACAAGAATACTGGAGTGGGTTGCCATTTCTTCCTCCAGGGGATCTTCCCAACCCAGGGATCAAACCCACATGTCTTTCTGCCTCCTGCATTGGCAGGCAGATTCTTTACTGCTAGTGCCACCTGGGAAGCCCTATTCCAATCTATCCCTCCCCTGCTTCTCCCATGATAACCATATTTGTTTTCTATATCCATAAGTCTATATCTGTTTTGTAAATCAGTTCATTTGTACCACGTGTTTAGATGCCATATATCAGCAATATCATATGGCATTTGTCTTTTTCTGTCTGACTAACTTCACCCAATATGCCAGTCTCTGTGTCCATCCATGTTGCTATAAATGGCACCATTTCTTTCTTTTTTATGCCTGAGTAATATTCCATTGTGTATATGTACCACATATTCTCCATCTACTCCTCTGTTGATGGACATTTCCATGGCTTCCATGTCTTGGCTATTGTAAATAGTGCTGCAGTGAACATTGGGATGCATGTATCTTTTTTAATTATGGTTTTCTCCAGATATATGCCCAGGACTGAGATTGTTGGATCATATGGTAGTTATGTATTTAGTTTTGTAAGAAATCTCCATATTGTTCTTCATAATGGTTGTACATTTACAATTCCCAACACTATAGGAAGATTCCCTTTGCTCCACACTCTCTCTATCATTTACTGTTTGTAGATTTTTTTTATTATTATTATTGTTTTTGCCATACATTGTCATGATATCACCATGGGTTTACATATGCTTCCCCTCCGGGTCCCCCCTCCCTCCTCCCTCCCCCCCGGGAAATCTCGCTGCACCAGTCCCGAGCATCAATCCTGGGCTGGTGATTGATTAGACACATGACAATTAACATGCTTCAATGCCCTTCTCCTTTCAATTTACTGTCATTTATTTATTTATTTGGCTGCGCTAGGTCTCACTTGTGGAATATAGCCACAACTTTAGTTGCAGCATACGGGGTCCAGTTCCCTGACCAGGGATTGAACCCAGGCCCTCTGCATTGGGAGCATGGAGTCCTAGACACTGGACCACCCAGGAAGTCCTGATATTAAGTTTTATAGGGGCAAGTTCTAATTCTTAAACTTACCTCCCAGCTGATACAAATACATGATTTTTAACTTTTTAGAAAGTGCATCTACATTTTAGGACTCAGTCTGAATCTGTGCTTCTTTTAATTCAAGTGCTACATAAATAATGCTTGCTTTTCTGCCACCCCTACCAGCATCAGAAATATGAGGCATCTGACTGTAGAAGAGTTTCGTGTAGAGCACAATGAGAGCTAGCTCCTAACTAATTAGAAGTTATATGAAGGGAGACTGGAGGTCTCTGTGTGGAACAGTCTTGTGGTACTCAGCCATCAGCGACTGGAAGAGACAGGCTGGGGACAGGGTCCTTTTACAGGGAGGATTTTGTTCAGTTGCTAAGTCATATCTGACTGTTTACAACGCCATGGACTGCAGCACACCAGGCTTCCTTGTCCTTTACCATTTCCCTGAGTTTGCGCAAACTCATGTCCATTGAGTCAGTGATGCCATCCAACCATCTCATCCTCTGTCCCCTCTTCTCCTCTTGGGAGGACAGAGATCCCCTTTAAAGAGATGATAAGAGGGCAGACTGAGGAAGATTGAGTTAACCTTTCATGCCTCTACTGACCAGGATTTCTTTAATTCTTACTCCCCAAAATGCCCTTTGCCCTTGGAAGCTAGGAATTTGTTTTTATTTATTATTTCAAGGAAATCTTATCAGGAGAGACAGAGTGGAGGTCCAAATTATAGTATATAAGGATTTGCTCAAGATTTGTTAAATAAGCTAGTATATATTAGTCATAAACATGTTAATATAATGCATGCACAAACACACACACACACAAAGTATAGGGATGGGTAAAGGGCAGATGCTTTGCCTATCTTGGGTCCTGTTCCCACCCTCACTTTAACTCAAAGCTGTAATCTACCCCCATCTTTCTGTCTGTATCTTCTCCCTCCTGTTCCATCTGCCCATTTCTCTCTCCCTCCCTTCCTCCTAGCTCAGTGATCTTGGAAAATCATTTAACTACTCTGTGCTTTAGCTTCCTCTCCTATAAAATGGAGATATGTGTGGCTCCTTGCAAATTCATTGTGTTAGAGAAAAATAAATGCAAAATACCAACACAATCTCTGGCAAGTGGGAGACAGCTGTTTGTATTTTTCTTTCATGCATTTTATTCAGCAGGTTAAGACTTTAACATCAGAATGGATATATGCTAGACTCTCTTTTAGGGATACAAACATAGAACCTTCTCACCAAGGGCTCATAAAATACTGAGAAAGACATTCTTTTACTGCAGGTTGAAACTAGGGAGCAAACTTAGCCCAGAACTCAGTTCGAATACCCAGATTCCTCCTGAGTCAACATCTGTGATTCCTGTCTTCTGGAGGCAGTTGTTCCCTGTTTTGTAGTTTCCTAGAAGTATGCTATCCAAAAAGATCACTGCCCATGTGGCTACTATGCACTTGAAATGTGGTTACTTCATTTGAGATGTGCTCTAAGTGTCAAGGGCTTCCCTTGTGGCTCAGTTGGTAAAGAGTCCCACTACAATGGTGGGAGACCTGGGTTTGATCCCTGGGTTGGTAAGGTCCCGTGGAGAAGGGAAAGGCTACCCACTCCGATATTCTGGACTGGACAATTCCATGGACTCACAAAGAATCAGACACGACTGAATGACTTTCACTTTCTAAGTGTCAAGTACACATGAGACTTCAAAGATTTAGTTCAGTATATAATATTAATAACATTTTAATATTGGTTACATGTAAAAATTATATTTTTAATACATTGGTTAAATAAAATGTAAATTATAAAATTAATGAAAGATAATATTCTTTGGGTGTTTTTTTGAGTTTTAATGTACTAGGAAATTTAAAGCAGCATATGTGGCTCATATTTTATTTCTTTGGAACGTGCTATCCTAGTGCTTCACTGTGGCACTTCATGGTAACCCGATTTTCTTCTCCCATCTGCCATCTGACTGTCTAGCATATTTGTCATATGGATTATTTTTGCTTCTAAATTATAAACTCCTCCAGGACACTACCATTATTATTGATGCTGCCATTTGTTGTCATAGCACCTAACATCAAGACTTCAATACATATTTGTTGATGGATGAATGGATGCATGGATGGATACATGGGCAGGAGCTATATTCTGAAGCCTGTGAGCTTCAGAGGAACATAGACTCTTAATGTGTTTTATGTAGGGACAAGTTCAGTGGCTGCAAATTGTCAAAAAGTCAGCTGATCTCACCAAGATAGTATTGTACCAATTATTCAGTAAAGATCCGAGCACAAGGCTGATCAATATGTCCTCAGACTACCTCTGGGTTTGCAGCTAGCTCTGTGACCTTGGGCAGTGACTCGTCGCTAGAAGGAACAGTCAGAACTGCACAAATGTTTGTACTTTGCATATGACAGAAAACGTGGCTACCACGCATTTAGCAAACCACAGGAAAGACACCTTCTACCCTGAAAGGTCCAGAAGCAGAGAGAACAGCAGTTACTAAGGATTCATCTCAGGAAAGTAAGCAAATAGCATTCCTCCAGGAGCTAAACAGAATCAGCTCAACTATACAAAATATGATGGAGTCCAGTCAGCTGCAGTTTGGAACAGGGTCATCTCATTCTGACTCAGCACCTTAAGCCAAGGAAATCAGAAAATAAACACAATTCTTGCCATAGTTTCTGATACAATAAACTTGACAAAATACCCTTGTGTAGGAGACCTGCCAGTGCATTGCTATCGTATGGCTATAGAAGGGACTTTCTTTTTTATGTTTTTAAAAATTTATTTTTTTGAAATATAGTGGATTTACAATGCTGTGTTAATTTCTGCTGTACAGCAAAATGATTCAGTTATACATCTTTTTCATGTCCTTTTCCATTGTTTATCACAGGATACTGAATATAGTTCCCTGTGCTATACAGTAAGACCTTATTTTTTTTAATCTATTCACTATATAATAGCTCACATCTGTTAATCCCAGACTCACAGTCTATTGCTACCCTACCCCTTTCTCCTTGACAACCACAAAAATCTTTTCTCTATGTCTGTGAGTCTGTTTCTGTTTTGTAAATAAGTTCCTTTGTGTCATATTTTAGCTTTCATGTAAAAGTGATATGGTATTTGTCTTTCTCTTTCTGACTTCACTTAGTATGACAATCTCTAGGTCCATTCATATTGCTGCATATGACATTTCATTCCTTTTTATGACTGAGTAATATTCCGTTTCATATATGTACCTAGTCTTCTTTATCCATTCATCTGATGATGGGCATTTAAGTTGTTTCCATGTATTGCTGTTGTGAATACTGCTGCTGTGCACAGGGGTGCATATATCTGTTTGAATTAGAGTTTTCTCTATTATATGCCCAGGAGTGGGATTACTGGGTCATATGGCAACTCTATTTTTAGTTTTTTGAGAAACTTCCGTACTGTTTGAAACTTTTTTTTTTTTTATCACATTATCAGAGACATTCCCCAGTGAAGAGCCTTAAGAAGTTTGTGGTGAACCACAGCCAAAATACTCATTGTAAGAGATTTCACAGGAGTTCGTACTTCAAGTGGGTGGGGGATATGTATGTGATAAGGGTGGGGAATGAGTTAGAATTTTTTTCATACATTTGAGAATTCATCAACTGGTATATCGACTACAGTATGTTTGTTGGCAGTTGAATGGGCAGAGAGTTTTGGGCAGAATTACTTGTAGACCTAATAGTGAGTTTTCTGCCACAATTTGAAAACTAATAAGGATAATGAAAATAATAGATACTGTTTATTATATATTAGACATATTGTTGAGTATTAAATATGAATGGTTGCATTTATATACCAATTAGATTGATGATGTGGTCACCTTATTAACAGGCTCAGGAAGGTTTTGTATCTTAACCAAAAGTCACACAACTTACAACTGGTGGAGCTGGGACCCTAACCCAGATCATTAGGCTATAATGATCATAACATAGAGGGTATCTTTGAAGAATTAGCAGCATCCGTTTTCCTTACAGTAAAACAGTTTCTGGTTAACCTTAAGAGGAGGGGATATTCTTGTCACCCTGCAACACAAATGATGAATCTTCTATTGGTTATCTGTACCATGCAGCCTCAGGTAGAGAGGAAGCAGGAAGTGCATGGTATGGTGGAAGATACCAGGAGGCTACTTCTAGGCCTGTTTCTTTATCTGTAGATTGTGAAGGCTAGAATACACTAGTTCTAAGGTTTTGTACAGCGTTCTAGTTCTCCAAGTCTTGGAAACTTGAGGAAATGGAGGGATGTGAAACAGTGGTCATTCCATTCCACATTCACTATGGAGAGCTGACAAACCAAAGAGGAACATCTTTTCTAGCCCTGAACCTCCGTCATGAGGTTACTGAAGTGGACTTGGTATAGAAGTGGTGGACGAGAAGCTCTGAACAGTCTCTGCAATTTCTCAGTGACTTGGCCACGTTTCACAATCTACAGTTAATTTCTTGAAGGAATATTTTAGTATTATTTTCTTCCCAAACATAATATATGAAAAAATCATATAATGCTAAATCGTATTATTGTTAGCCATGCACGTTTTCCCTTAGACTGTAACTATAAATGGGTTAATAGGTTCCTAAAATATTTTGAGATTATCTTTCATTCTGATTTTTGAAATCCAGTTTTGGAACATAAAACAGAACTCGACATTTCTGAAAAATCATAAACCTTTATTATTTTTCATTTGGAGAAAACAATCAGCATTACTTACAGCTCTGAGCCTTGAAAATGAAACCTGATAACAAGGATGTTAGGTGAGTTGACACAAGAGAAATATTTATAGCTAAACCAAAACAGAAACTGTTTGAAATCATTCCAGTCATCAAGAAAGGTATGTAAAGCAGGGTGAAGAGTTTCAGCTCTTGATTCAGATAGAATAATCCTAATTCTAGTTCTGCCACTAATTAGCTGTAACCTTAATCAAATTGCCATTCTGTCAAAATGTCAATGCCATCATCTGTATAAAGCATGAATAATAACAATGGGACTCACCTCCATAGAGTTATTATGCAAATAAACTGGATTATCTGTGGAAAACACTTAAGACCTTGCCCCATGCATTGCACAGCCTCAGTAAATGTTAGCTACTCCTCTTATTAGAAGACATGTAATTTACCATGTGTAACAAGTATCCTTTTTAAAATTCTAGATATCACAAGATTATATTTTACCAAGGAGATCATTAGACAATAGATTAATGTCACCAAAGAAGTAGTAAGAGCATTTCACCAGGCCTGCTTTAGAGCCACATTAGTTAAAACCCTAGGATGTGGCTAGAAAGGACAGTCATTCCTGAAACAGATAAACTGATTCACATAATGAGTCATCTCTAATTTCCCTACAGTATTATGTGAAAGATAAATACACTTCTGCACCTTGAATGTTACTTGGTTCTTTGGATGCCGACTATTGATTGTTAAGAGACAAGGGGATCGATAATAATAAATGCTTGAAGTTATCAGCTGTGCTGCTGTGGGGAGGATGGGAAGAGAGAGAGAGGGTAAGGGAGAGACAGAGAGATGGAGACAGACACACAGCTTGCCAGAGAGACCACTCCATGGTCCATCTCATTACTTCCCAGTAACCAGAGCTTAAGGTGAAAGTGCCTTGGAGGATGGGAGAGCTGTTTCAACACTTCATCCCCATAGTAAGTAAGATGTCAAGGTTTCATAACAGTTGAATGCCCTAACTTGTCACACTGAAGGCAGAGCCTGGGTAGAAAACGCCATATTTCCATTGCCAGCATCCAAACAGCCAAAGGGAGTTGGACATGATGATACAGACAGATTTTGTTTCATGGCAGCCTATGATCTTGACTTATTCAGATCCTTACATATGTTCTCGCTATGACTAGTGAAAGGCTTAAAGATGACAATGAAATTATTAGCTAGTTAGTGTTTTCCAAGAGAAGGAAAGAAGCACAGCAAAAACCTCCTTGCCACCTAGGAATGTAGATAAAAAAAATCCTTTTGTGGAATGTGCCAGTTGAAGCTCTATAAACCAAACTCATGCATAACGTCCTTTTTGATGATGAGCTTGATACACTGACATTGAAGGCATTTGAAAGCAAAAAGCTAATGTGGCGGATTCAGAAATGAGAATGCTAGAAACAAAGTAAGCAAAAGCAGCCTGTGAGTTATCTGCTGAAAGTATCTAGAAATGTTTTAAGTTGTTGGCCCTCTGGTATTAACAAAAGTATGACAACATGGAATGAATTTATCTCCCCTGTCAAGTTGGCAGAGAGTATATGATGCATTCACCTCAATTGCTTTATGAAATGATAGTGTGATAACAAGTCACCTAATGACCTTGGAGGTAATAAATATTAAAGCTGGTATACAGATGAGATCACTGGTTAATTATATGTGATCCATGCAGCCTGCCTAACCAAGCTGGAAGAAGAGTGAAATAATGTTTGTTAAGATTCAGACATCACACTTGTCCTTTATGTACATTATTGCTTTTAAGTGTCACATCAGCCTTACTGAGTGGATATGCTTATGATGAAGGACTCATGATAGCTAATTTTCAGGCAGGAGATAGCCTGTGTCAGATAGTGTGTTAAGTGTGTGACATAAATTATCTAATTTAGTTGTGACATTCCTATAAAGTATGGGAGACTACTCACAATTAGCTCTATATTACATTTAGAGTGCTATATTTAGCTCTTTATTTAGAGCTAAATTTGTTCTATATCTATATTTAGAGCTAAATTTACTCTATATTTAGCTATATATTTACAGATGAGTAAACTGAGGAATATTGATCAGATACTCCCAGTCAGCATTCAAACCCAGATCTTTCTAACTTTAAGAAGCACTGTGCATCTTGTTGCTCTTCAGTCACTAAGTCGTGTCCAACTCATTGCAACCCCATGATCTGCAGCACACCGGTCTTCCCTGTCTTTCACTGTCTCCCAGAGTTTGCTCAAACTCATGTCCGTTGAGTTGGTGAGGGCATCCAAACATCTCATCCTCTATCGTCCCCCTTCTCCTCCTGCCTTCAGTCTTTCCCAGCATCAAGGTCTTTTCCAATGAGTTGGCTTTTCACTTCAGGCTGAAGAATTGGAGCTTCAGCTTCAGCATCAGTCCTTCCAATGAATATTCTGTGTTGATTTCTTTTAGGATTGACTGGTTTGATCTCCTTGCTGTCCAAGGGACTCTCAAGAGTTTGCGTCAGTTTTTTGGTGCTCAGCCTTTTTTATTGTCCAACTCTCATATCCATAAATGACTACTGGAAAAACCATAGTTTTGACTATATGGACATTTGTAGGCAAAGTGGTATCTCTCCTTTTTAAGATGCTGTCTAGGTTTATCATAGCTTTTCTTCCAAGGAGCAAGTGTCTTAATTTCATGGCTGCAGTCACTATCCAGAGTGATGTCGGAGCCCAAGAAAGTAAAGTCTGTCACTGTTTCCATTGTTTCCCCATCTATTTGCTGTGAAATGATGGAACCATATACCATGATTTTATTAGCTTTTTGAACATTGAATTTTAAGCCAGATTTTTCACTTTCTTCTTTCACCTTCATTAAGAGGCTCTTTAATTTCTCTTCACTTTCTGCCATAAGGGTGGTGTCATCTGTGTATCTGAGGTTATTGATACTTCTCCCGGAAATCTTGATTCCAACTTGTACTTCATCCAGCTTGGCATTTCACATGATGTACTCTGCATTTAAGTTAAATAAGCAGGGTGACAATATATAGCCTTGACATACTCCTTCCCCAATTTTGAACTAGTCCCTTGTGCCATGTCTGGTTCTAACTGTTGCTTCTTGACGTGCATACAGGTTTCTCAGGAGGCAAGTCAGGTGGTCTGATATTCCCATCTCTTTAAGAATTTTCCACAGTTTGTTGTGATTTACACAAAGGCTTTAGCATAGTCAGTGAAGCAGAAGTAGATATTTTTCTGGTATTCTCTAGCTTTTTCTATAATCCAATGGATGTTGTCAGTTTGATCTCTGATTCCTCTGCCTTTTCTAAATCAAGCTTGTACATCTGAAAGTTCTTGGTTCACATACTGTTGAAGCCTAGTGTGAAGGATTTTGAGCATTAATTTGCTAGCATGTGAAATGAGTGCAATTGTGTGGTAGTTTGAACATTCTTTGGCATTGCCCTTCTTTGGGACTGGAATGAAAGCTGAGGTTTTCCAGTCCTGTGGCCCCTGCTGAGTGTCCCAAATTTGCTGGCATATTGAATGCAGCACTTTAACAACATCATCTTAAGAAAGAAAAAGATGAGTAAGTATCTATTGAGTGTTGACTGTGTACCAGGCACTAGACTATTTGTTTTGCACAGAAGATCGTGTATATCTCTCATGATCCTACTGTACCTATTTTGTTGCTGAGAAAATAGAGGCTTAAGTTAAGAACCTACCCAGTTTTATACAACTAGTAAGATGTAGATAAAGACTGTGAACTCATTGAAAATGACTCTGGTAGTTAATAGTTAATAGTTTAGTGCCTAAATAGTAAATTGTTTAGTGCCTAAACTATTAACCAAATTGCTATAATAAAAATAGATAGTCATAATTTAGAACTACTGCTTCCCTCTGATGTAAGGACAGTTACAGGAATAAATGTGAGTTCATTGGATAGAACCTGGATTCTTTGGACAGTCTGAGACATCCTGAATTCCTTACCTACCTGTTTGAACTTGTCACCTTTGCCTCTTTTGTCTAGGTCAGTTTTATTTGCTTTACTTTCAGAACTCTTTATATGATATTTCTATGAATTAGGTTACAGATACTTAACACACAATCCACTAACTTCCCTGGAATTTCCTTAATGTGTGAGAGCAGAGAGTGTCCATCTCAGCCCCAGCATCTTAGCTAAGGCTGTACCTCTTGTATTTAGCTGTGCTTGGCTTCGTACGAACAATGTGATTCTACCCATGTTGCAGACCAAATGAGAAGATATGCTAAATAACACCTGGCCTATTTTCTAATGATGATGTTTTTCATTGCATACATACATTCCCTTTCATCCTCATTCATATTTCTATGCTTAAAAAAATAAAACTCATATTTTATGGAACTTAAAATATCACCAAGATATTTTAGCCATTCAATTTTGTTCTGGATCACATATTAAAAAGTAGTTTTCCCTGTATTGCATATTGAAAAATAGTTTTCTATTTATCACCTATAATATCAGAAGTTACTATAAATTTCTAAAACAGACAAAAAAATTAATGTTATAAAATTTAGTCCCCAAAGAATCATAACCCAATGTTAAGCTTGGTGGCTGTGTCACTCTTGTTTTGTAGTATGTCTTTCTTTCTCTCATTAGATTAAAAGTGAACTGAGACCATAATCATGTTAAATCACGTTAAACAGGCTTCTTTTAGTATGTTCTTTCTGTAAGGAAATGTCTAAATGTGCTATTCAATCCATTTGTTTTCCCTTTTTCTCTGTGTCAGAGAATATATTTCTGTTTAAGAAGACTGTCCAGTATCAAAGTTTATTTTTTCCTTAATTAATTGCCAAATTGTTTCATTCCTGATTTTCTGTATCAGGATTTTATTTTACTAGGTCCTCTGGATGTTTTTAACTTTGTAACCTACGTAAGGAGTTACGTGAAGAACAGAAACAGTGATAAATCACATGTAATTTAGAACCAGAGTTGAGAATTCCAAAGGAAAAATTTTTTTCCATAGAGAGTTTGGCTTGCAATGAAACAGAAGTGTCGTGTTTTTAGTGTTGTCTGTTTTGTGTTGGAAAAAAATAGATCATCTTTTTGTCCATACAGTCACCCTGTGGTATTATCTCCATCTGGCTGTCTCTACAGCCCTGGGCCTCTTAGTTCTGAGTAAGTGTGTACCAGCAGCTATTAATAGCTGAATTCTACAACAGTCTGCTGTCACAGATGGAATCTGAGCTTCTGAGGACTAAGACTATAAAAACTCATTACAAAGAAAGCAGTACATTCTTTGGCACTTAATGCAATTAAGCTATCTATAAGTAATGAGCATTTTTAAAGGCATATACCAAGCCCTGATTCTGGTTTAAGGATTTGAACATTGATTTGGTCCTTGATACATAAGTTGCCTTATTTTAGAGAAAAGTAATATTTAATTTGGGCTTCCCTGGTGGCTCAGAGGGTAAAGAATCCGCCTGCAGTGTGGGAGACCTGAGTTTGATTCCTAGGTTGGGAGGATCTCCTGGAGGAGGGATAGCAACTTACTCCAGTATTCTTGCCTGGAGAATCCCCTGAACAGCAGAGCCTGGTGGGCTACAGTCCATAGGGTCACAGAGTCAGACACAACTGAAGTGACTTAGCACAAAGGCATCTTTACAACACCAACCTCCATTAGAAAAGACCCTGATGCTGGAAAAGATTGAGGGCAGAAGGAGAAGGGGATGACAGAGGATGAGATAGTTGGATGGCATCACTGACTCAATGGACATGAGTTCGAGCAAGCTCCCAAAGGTTGGTAATGAATAGGGAAGCCTGTTGTGCTGCAGTCCATGGTGTTGCAGAGTTGGACCCGACTGAGTGACTGAACTGAACTGAATATTTAACTTGAGGGAAATATAGGATTAATATAATAACTATTGCATTAATATTATAGGAAATTCCATCATAGCAAATAAAAGAGTGCGAGTAAATACCTTTGAACTAAAGAATCATAGAATCCATGGAGGTATATGCATGTCCACGCAGGAGAGGTTGCTTCTTAACCATCTTGTACTCTGTCCATTGCAGGGGCCAGGATACCCACCATGAAAAAAAAAGGGTCTTTGACTGTTACTCTTTCTCCCTAATCATGTTCCCCCTCCCTGCAGTATATCTGTGGATACTTCCAACTGTTTTCCCCCCTAAGCAAGACAGAGTTTGCTCCCTCTAAAGGAACTATCTAAGTGTTTCTGGTTAAGAGTACAGGAAGAAGATGGAAAAGGGGATTAAAATCTATTTCTGGACCCTCTTTCTCTGTGATCCCTTGCTTCTCCAGTATTTACCAAGAGAATTAAAGGATTTATTAAATCAGATTAACTGCTTTTGTCATCTGTTCTATACGCAGTAATATCAGTGATGCAGTGAGACTAGGAAAATGAAAACCCAGTGCTTCTTTATCAATCTTTATCAATACTTACTGCATAAATGAAAGGAAGAAATTTTCTCAATAGGTTAGAATGTAGGTTTTATTAAGGTGGAACCATATTGGTTTTTCATTTCTCTGTCTCCAGTATTTACTAGAGTAAATATTATTGAATAAATACATAAATATATCAAGTTAGAGCAGCTTGTACACTCTTGAAAATGGTCCATATAAATTCCTTCTCAGTTCTGTGCTGAAATATAATTTCTCAATATTTTCTTGATATGAAACATTTAGAAAATAATATATTCTAAGTGCCCTTTCCCTTTTATTTCCATGTAAGTTTTTATAACCCATGCTACCTTTTGGATATGTAAGGACAGAATTTCCAAATACAAATTTCGTATGGTCCTTTGAAAGGGATTCTTGTGTCAAATTATATAAGTTCATTTAGGAACACAGTTAATCCACAGTTAATTCAAACCCAAATTTGAAATTTTCTACCAATAGCTGTTGAGGTAGGGGTGAGGGTGTGTGCTTTCAGTGTAGGGTAATTATCCCTGTCAATTTAGTTGGCTCATTTATTCTTTCCTTCATTTATTCCAACTATTAACATAATCCCCTACGATGTGTTTAGCATAAGGGATTACAGTAGTATGACAAAAAAAAAAAAAAGCATTGACTTCAAGGATCTAATGAGGATCCATGAGCGGATGGGGAGAAAGCAGGATATCAACAGTCAGTTTCAGTGGTAGAAACTCTCAAATTTTACTTCAACTAGTTATTGAGCACCTACTATGAATCAGTCTCTAATAATGTTAAAGAAATAAGGTATAAATGTATTAAAAATCGTATGTCATTTGTTAATATATGTTAAATATCTATGTAGGAAAATGGAGATATATCCTAAGATAATACAGGATTAGTTGAGAAATGTATGGTATAGTTAGAAGTGATAGGAATGAAGAGAAAGTTTAAATTACCTTAACTAGAAGCCATCTAGGCATATACCATCTATGAATATTCATAGAGAAAGAATATAATCTGGGTCTTTAAAAATGGAAAGGATGGAGATGGAGATAGAATTGCACAATAAATGCAATTTCAAAGTAATGTAATTGTTAACATTGCTGAGTCTTGAATTGGAATAGAAAAAACAAAAGTTACACCAATATGCCTTATTTGAATCCCTTTGTATTGCAGTGAAATAACTTCTAATTGGTTTAGAGGTACTGAACTGGTCATTTGTAAGTCAGTGCATGTGTAATTCCAGGAGTCTGTTTGTTTCCCTTCTCACTTGTTGCATCATGTGATCTGGGAATTTACCTTGGATTAGAACTCATAAGGCAA
This sequence comes from Antilocapra americana, assembly GCA_007570785.1. NCBI lineage: Eukaryota > Metazoa > Chordata > Mammalia > Artiodactyla > Antilocapridae > Antilocapra > Antilocapra americana. The sequence goes on from ML661893.1 coordinate 6,003,518, forward strand.
AGATTGCAGTAAATTTCCTTTTCTCTCTCTGCTCCCAATAGGACTTGTTTTCATTATCATCTCTAATGTGCTAGATAATGTGATCTCAGAAGTTCTTCTCCAGTGTAAGGGACCAAAAGAATTCTGGCCAGCTTCTAGGTTAACCAAGGTCCAAGAACCCATTCAGATATAGAGGGCTATGGACATGATGGTGAAGAGAAGGAAACTTTTGATTCAAAATAATCTAGTTTCAAACTTTGGCTATACTACTCTATTGCTTTGGACAGGTTATTTAATCACTCCTAGATCAGTTATTGTATTACAAAATAAGTGTTCAGATTAAATTAGATAATGTATATACACATAGCATGCTGACTGGAGCATTGTTGACTAAGCATTTGGATCCTAATTTTTAAATGCTTTACTCAAAACATTGAGTAATATTCAATTCTATTTCCAGCCTTGTTTACTTTCTTCTGGTCAGTCTCTCCTTGTCTCTGTAGACTCCTCAGGCATGAAATTGAAAAATAATTATTTTAATTATTGTGAATTCCATGGGCCTGTTGGGAATTAGAAGGCCAATAAAAACTTTCACTGTGAATGAATATTTGTCAAGAATATTTTAATATGTGATGCTAAAAAAGTCAGTATGATAAATGCTTACAATTGTATAGCCCATTAGTTTTCAAAGCACTTTAAAATATAATAATATACTTGACCCTCCTAAAATGTTAGTAATTGGGTGGTATTTGCTTCTTTTTACACAGAAGGAAACTGAGGCACAGAGAATAACTTAACTCAGTCAACCAAATTACCCAACTAGTAAGTGGTAGAGCCTAAATTTGAATCCAAATATTTCAACAAGTCCATGCGTATTTTCATGACTCTTGCGCTTACAGTCCATTTAGAGATATAGAACAGTTACAAAGAATAATGCAAGCAAATGCAAATTAATATATCTCATTACAGTTAATATCTAAAAGTACAAAGAGTAAAAATGAGAGATTTTAGTGAGATAGCATAATCAAAGCTTTCCAGGAAATTCGAGTATGAGGAGAGTCTTCCCCCCCCCCCACCCGCCAAGTAAACACGGAGATGTGGGTCACAGTACTATTAAGATACCATGTCATTTCTGAATGTGTGTCTCCTGAGGAACCGAAGGGGAAAGAGCTGCTTTTTCAGCACCATGGACAGCACAGCAACTCTCTGAAGAGTTGGTCCATATACAGCGCGAACAAAGTCTTGTCTGTTTGATAGCATCAGCTCTCTGAAGCCCAGGGGAGCTGACCTGACCTTGTAATGTTCACTCAGTGAGGAACGTAAATTTAAAATAACAGTGGGGTTGCATTAAATGCTTATTCAGGAGGTTTCATTAGTGTCAATAAGTATGACACATTTGAAATTATTGATTTTTGTATTTTTCTCAATTTAGAACTAGGAAAGGCTCAATTAATTACTGTGAAGTGCCTTTATACAACCTTCTTTCTATGTCTGTTAAAGCCCATTTAAATAATTGCCAGTCTATCACAGTTGAGTTCCATAAATCTACTTTTTTAGTATATGCACTTCCTCCCCCTTTTACCCAATGCTTTCTCCCTAACTCAACTATTCAGTGTATGGCTAACCCTCTTCTGTGATGATAAAAGCCAAATGGAAATCTATAGATGCTAATCCTGTAGCTACTGAAGAATTGGCCCTGGGGAGTCAAAGGGCTGACTCATACATTAAGAAGAGTAGAACAGGGATGCTATGCAAGCAATATCTGCCCTCATTGACCATAACACCAGAGAGATAATTGTGAGGAACATAAACTGAGGCAACCTGAGCTGGGGGCACCAATTTGGACTCCTTCCTATGATTTTTTTCCATGTCATGAATCTCTATCTGAATTTTAAAGTTGGGGGGAGAGCAGGGAGGAGGATACTGACTCTGTGTTCCTTTTGTAATAGAAATAACCTCACATTCAGTAAGCTTCTCAATTTTCAGTTATCAGATTTGACATGATTACATATATCCAATCAAAATCCTGCTTTGTATAATTTTCTGTGGTATCTGATAAAGAGGAGTTTGTGATTTAGCTATTTAAAAATTAAGAAGGAGAAAATCACATTCATAGAGAGAGAGCTTGCAGTTTGTGCCTGGATTCACTTTGTGTGTAGATCAATCACTGAAGACCTAGAAAGAAATGGATTCCCAAGCCTAACCTTTCAGATGGTACTTGCTTACTTGTTGTTGTTTAGTCACTAACTTGTGTCTGGCTCTTTTGTTACCCCATGGACTGTATGTAGCCCACAAGGCTCCTCTGTCCATGGGATTTCTCAGGCAAGAGTACTGGAGTGGGTTACCTTTTCTTTCTCCAGAGGATCTTCCCGACCCAGGAATCAAAGCCACATCTCCTGCATTGGTAGGCAGATTCTTTACCACTGAGCTACCTGGGATGCCCTTGCTTGCTTGTTAGCATGGATCATTACAGTATAAATTTGGTTTGAGTTGTTTTCCAACTTCGCTCTCTAAAGTTAACCTGAAACAAAACAATAGGGACTTCTGTTTTGCTAGGTTTTACAGAATCACTCTGCTAGATTACAGGTCTTGTTACTGTTTCATGTTATTGGGAGAAAAATTCAGGAGGATAAAGAGAAGAACTACTTCATCCTTCTGTTTGAGAAGAATGTGTATTTGTCATGGATAATTGAATCAGTTTCCAGAATTTTTCATTTTAAATAAATAGATCATTATGACATTGCAAATGAAATTTCTAGATTATCGTAAAGTTAATCATAGAAGTTAAATTATTGTACTTTAAAGATCCCTTCTTCCCCTCTTGACGCACATTTTGCTCTTTGTGTGGTATATCTTCTAAGTTAACTCTCTGGCAACAGAGCAAATTCACCCAAAGCAGTGACATGCAGACTGTCAGATAAAAATCTCCAGATTGAAACCAGAGCTCCAAGCTGGAGAAGAAACACATGTGACCTTTTGGTTCAAATGGAAGGAGTGTCTCTAAACAGTTCTCTTTGCCAAAAAAAAACTCAGCTTTCCTTGGTTATAAATAAAAACAAGAGTCCTTTGTTCTCAAAGATGTGAAAATGATGTTCCGTATTACCTCACTTCTTCCCATGAGTTCTAATTTTGAGGACTGTATTGCTTTTAAGTTCAAGGATATTCTATCAGTCTAGATTGTTAATGCATAGAATGATTTATCTTGGTGTTTTACTGATGCTTATTCATTAATCCATTTCAAAAATATTTTCTGATTACCTACTATGTCCCAGGGACTATTCTAGGTGCTAGAGGTAGAGCAGTGAGCAAGATCAACAAGGTATTTCTCTGTTTTCATGGACATTATATTCTCATGAAGGAAAAGATCCAAAGTGCAAATAAGAATTTATAGGATGATAAATGATAGAAAGAGATTAGAGCAAGTAAATGTTATAACAGAGAGTATGGGCAGTAGGGAGCCGCCATTAAATAGAATAGAGAGGGAAGTTCTAGACACTTAAGACCTAAATAACAAAAAGGTACCAAAAAGGGGGAAATCTTGGGAATGAGGATGCTCAGAGATAATAGCAAATGCAAAGGCTTGGAGGCAGTAAAGATGCTGGAGAGTGTAAAGAACAGAGACCAGTGGGGCTTGAACATGAAGAATAAACGGAAAGATAGAGTGGCAGGAATGGTAGAAGACGACAGACCACGTAGCAGGTTAGAGGCCATGACACAAAGGGGGGTTGTATTCTGAGGGCACTGTAAAGTTTGAGGAGGGCTTAAAAGTAAGCAGGGCAATGGCGTGATTGGATTTATGCTTTCCAAAAGAGCTCTTTCAAATCTGTATTCTCATTTGCAAGGCTCTGCTCTAAATTGGGGAGCCAGTCCTTTTTCTGGCATCTTACTGACTTGTTATTTTGCAGATTTCTTTTCTTGTAAAATAAGCATATTTTAACAAAGATCCAGCACAGTGCAAATGATTAGATAGCTATGCTATTTTTAGATGGGCTTGTTTTCTTAAATGTGAGTTAGTGTTTCACATGTAATAGGACATTTGAAAGCTGAGTTCTTGTCTCACCTGGGCCACTAATTTACTGTGTCCTGACTGAGTTACTTATGTTCTCAATCTGTATTTCCCCATTGGTATTAAAGGAGAAGATTAATACCTTTTTGCTTACCTTGCATAACTCCTGGGGAGCTCTGATCTGAAAGTATGCTTGAATATACTTATTATAAAATTGAAGGAACTGAAAACTAAATCCTCATGCAATGAAACATTTGTTGAACACAGGGTAAGGGGAATCTAAATAGTTTTATTTCATTAAGTCTTACCTAGGTGCTAGGTAGTATGTACTTTTTCATTTACTTCTGATTCCAACCGTGATCTCTGTTTCTGAAGTGAGAAAACTGGGATTTGGAGAGTTCACTTTCCCAAGCTAGTAAGAGATGGCTGAGATTTTATCCCAGGTCGGCTTTCTTTCATGTGTGCTGCTAAATTCTGCTCATTTTAGGACTCCAGTGCCTGGTAGGGAATCAGGGCTAACAAAACTTGTTGGTACATTGGGATCTGATAGCCTGGAATGGGGAGGAAACAAGTTCAGCTGATTTCATGGAGGAGGAGTGCTTTGAATTTGACGTGGAAGGATAAGTAAGAACTTCAGGGACATTAATGAGTGGTAAGATGGTGAAGCAAGGACATCTTAGAAGGAAAAATAGCCCATACAGAGGTCTCAAAATGGGAGAGAGATATGGAGTAGGGAATGGGAGGCAGGTTGGTGTGACTTGCTGTGTTCTGTTGGAGCCATGGATTTGTGTGTGTGTGTATTGTCTGTGATTTTTTTTTTGGTGTTGAGGGTGTGTATTTGTGTGTGGTTTTTTGTCTGTGGAGTGTGTGTGTGCATATAGAGCTGGTTTGAGGGCAGGATGTGCCTGGAAATGCCAGTGTTGAGGCCGGGGAATGACAAGCTGGGAGGCCTATTTGGAGGCTAGTGCACAAATCCAGGTGAGAGATGGCCTGGACAAGAATTAAGACAGTACAGAGGAGTAGGCTTATTAGGGCAGTATTTTAAAGACAGAATCAGTAGGGCTTCTCTCTGTGTCAAGATATTGCTGAGAAAGTGACCCCAAGACTCTCGTTTGGCAGTGGTGTATGCAGATGGAGTCCTAGGAATTCAATGGGGAAGGAGTGGGTAGAAGGAGCTTTGGAGAGAAGATGAGATGGAAACAAATTTGGGACTCTATGCTTTGGAACAGTCTGACATCCACACGGAGACACCAGTGTAGGGGTGGATTTGGAAATCTGATCCAAAGCTCAGAGAGGTATAGCCTAGAGGAAGAGCTATGGGAGGAAAGGTCCCCACACAGGATGGCCTTTCTCATTTAATATTGGTGTACTCTTGTGATCACATTCCTTTGTGAGATAGCGTTTAAAACTCCCACTGAACATCAGAGATTCTCTCAGGGAGTTTTTGTGCCCCTCAGAAAACATTCAGTTCTTGGCCATCCACAAATGAGCATCTGTGGCAATTGTTTTTTTCTTAGGCTGGCTGCTGCATTCTACTGAGCGTATTTTTAAGGATGTGTTGTTGTGTGCTCAGTTGCTCAGTCTTGTCCAACTCTTTGCAACCCTTTGGACTGTAGCCCACCAGACTCCTCTCTCCATGAATTTTTCATATAAGAATACTGGAGTGGGTTGCCATTTCCTCCTCCAGTGGATCTTCCTGCCTGAGGGAATGTGTCTCCTACATTGCAGCTGGATTCTTTACCATTGAGCCATTGATATGTCCCTTATTTCCTCAAAGTAAACTCACTCTAACACTTTTTGAAGAGGGGATTTTTGCAGAAACTAGTGCCTTTGGCCAGTGATTTGTTATGTAAGTGAGTATTGAAAAACACTCTGGTCAATAACCTTTGAGTAACACAAGACATATTAATGTATCTCTGGTCAATGAGTTGTTAATATACATTTATCTGAGAAAAGCACAGAAAGGTAAATCTTATGGGAAAGAGTTACAAGCATTCCAAAGTTAACTAGAGCTGGTTTTCAACTATAAAATTTTCTAGAATTATCTTTTTTTGTTCTCCCTATTCTATTAGTTGAGACAATGACCAATTGACACTATTGGAATCTCCATGTTCAAAGACAGGTGTCATGTTATAATCCATTTAGTTTTTGCTTTCCTGCAATTGTGTCTGTCTTAGTATATGCCCATCCCAACCCAGTGTTTTTTTTTTTCAGTTTAGATGTATTTCTTAAGACTCATAAAGCTGTCCGTTATGTTTTTAATCTTTTAAAAAGAATCTTATTGTGACAAAAGGAGAACTCTCCACATAGCCCACTGAGAAACTGTTGGTGGAGATAAAATGTCTTTATCTGACAAAGCAGAAGAAACAGGAAAGCAAAAGCCTGATGTTGAAAGTGATGAATCAGCTCAGATTTACAGATTTTTTGGCCCCAAAATAGTTCATTTTTAAAATATATTATTCAGAGCAAGGCCTGAGCAAAAGAAAGAATTAGAGTTGATTTCCAGCTGGAGATCTTGTGCAGGAGAAGAAAGCCTACATTGATTTGTAGGCATAACTGACCTTGGTAGGAGTGTTTGATTTTCAAATGAAGAAAAGGCCATCTGTTGGTTCTTGGGGCTAGGGGGATGAAGAAGAATAATCACTCTTTACCGCATGCTGTGCTTTATTCCTATTCAGAAACTTGTGAAGGCCTGGTCTTAATTCATCTTCAGATATTATCATTATTTACCAGGAAGTCACAACTTGGAGATTACATGTTGGCTCAAGGTCACCCAAGGAATTCATGAAATGAAATAGACTAAAACTCACATCTCCCAATTTCCAGGCCAGCATCCTTTCCATTGACTACCTGTTAAACAAAAGAAAACTCTTGACATTTCTTGTTCTGTGATCTTGGCCAGGTCACTGAGTCTCTCTGAGTCTCAGATTTCTCTCATTTGTAAGGTAGAAATAATGAAACTACTTCATCGGGTCACTGAGAAAATGAAATAAGCTAAGGTGCATTAGAGTCGTATCCACACATCATTGATGTTCAAAATACATGAGTTCCCCTGAAACAATGGGGCTGATATTGATGCTTCTCTAAGATATTGTCAGTAAAAATGTAATGGTTTATGAATCATGGGTGTCTCTCTATATGAAATAAGGGTGAGGAGAAAATAATCCATCAACCAAGTGGAAGGAAACAGAGACTAAATCAGAAATAGTATGAATATCTCCATGATTTTTTTAGCAGAAATGAATATCCTTGGAATTCAATTCATTCAAAACAGCCTATTGAATATCATGTGCGTATTGAAATTCCTAACTGACTCTGCCTGTCGTGTTTATGAATGGGGCTACTTTAGATGGTGTTTTTGGAGGCCAAAGCCATGAAATGAATTAATCCATTAAAACTGATACCAAAATAAGTAATTATTAGGAAATGGGTGACAGAGACTTTTGACCATTAGTCAAAGAGATAAAATCAAACTTCGTAGAGAGATGCACATAGAGCTTCCAGTATACACCAAATTGTTAATGATTGCCTGGTAGAAATAAACTTGGGGATGGAGGGAGACTTTTACTTTTGTGTTTTCATAAACTGTTTAAAGGGCTTCCCAGGTGGTGCAGTGGTAAAGAATCTGCCTACCAGTGCAGGAGACCCAGGAGATTCAGATTCCATCCCTGACTTGGGAAGATCCCCTGGAATAGGAAATGGCAACCCACTCTAGTATTCTTGCCTGGAAGATTCCATGGACAGAGGAGCCTGGTGGGCTACAGTCCATGGGGTCACAAAGAGACACGACTGAGCAACTAAATAGCAACATGCTTTTAATTAGCTGGTAGAATTTCCAAGTGATTGTGACACACAGCACATCTTTTGACATTACTGAGAACGCATATAGTGTTTAAAAGATGTTTTACCATAAGCCAATATTACTTGAGTAATTAAAAACTCTAGTTGGAGATTTTCAAGCAACAAAACAGACCTTTTCAAATCATATTTCACTATCCAAATAAAAAGGGGAGAAGGAAGATAGCCCTCTATCTTCAGTGGTGACCAGGCTACACAGCACTTATGTCAGAGGATGTCCAGGTCAGATGGTGAAGAAAAATGTGCATTGGGCTTCCTGGTTAATGACACTGGGAATGACTATCTTGGGAAAGAGGACTTGTGCAGGATAAGTACCTCAAGTGTCATTCTGATTGAGATTTTAGGATGACTCCCAGCTGGGAGAAGGAGCCAGAACAGCAAGATCTTGACAGTCTAGATTGATGGGCCAAATCTAGTAATAACACAAATCGTATGGGGATCAATGCCAGTATCTTCCCTGAAGTCTCATAAAGCCACCTGCATGCACGCAGGGAGGGGAGTAGCCTTTAAGAGCAGCTCATCAGAACAAGCCTCCAGGGTCTTAGTTAGCTCGAAGAGTGAGCTGAAAGAATGCTGTGGCTGCCAAGAAAAGGGATATGGTGTTTGGCAGCATGAACAGAAATCTAGTGTCTAGTTTAATTCTTAGCCAGTGGTATACATCATATCACCTGAGAGTCTTTTTCCAATTCTTTTTCCAAATCTGTGCAGTCCCCACCATTCAATCTGACCATATTCCAGTCTAGGGAAAGGAGAAGGAGGGACTAACCATACAAATTTCAGAAAAAATGCTCCCATATAGGCCTCTGATTTTTAAACATTGGCCTGTATCAAGGCATGGGCCCCCTTGGACTTCTCAGTGTCAAAGGATTTGCAATCTGAAATGTTTAATTTCTGAAAAAAAACTTTAAAAAAATAGTAACCTGTATTTTTATGGCTATAATCTCAGGACAATAGAGTTTTCATACCAGTTTGCAATCTTACTCAAACTGGTTTTAAATGAAATAGGGGAATAAAATTAGGATCAGTAGGGTATGCAATGTTTTGCCATGTGACTTCCTCATTTAATATTCTAATATGAACACTTTTCTCTGTTCATCAGCATGATTTTTAATAGATACATAAACTATCCATTATAGAGGTTCCAAACTTTACCAATTTCCTCTTGTTGGATATTCAGACCCTTTCTAAACCTTTTCACTGTTATTATAACACTGTACATGTTTGTGTGAAACTACACTTTGAAGAGGAATGTTGACACAGTGCAGTGAACAGGATGGCAGGAATTTCATAATCTTGACACAAGAACAGCCCAGAGAACTTTAATATGGAGAAGATTTAGTGGGCTTGGAGGAGGTGGTAAATATATTCAAATATTTGCAGGGAAATCAAACAGAAAAAGAAGTCGGTTTGTTTTGCCAGCCTCAAAGGGACAGTTAACAAAAATTGCCAGGAAACAGCTTTCAAGGGAAGGTAATGAATTTTCAAGTGATTAAGTTTTGAAGGTCCTGCTTGCCCCATCCTTAGGGATGCTGGAGGGTGAGTTAGCATTTGTAAAGGAAGTAATTGAGGAAACCTGAATTTCCGATGGCTGGGGGAAGAGAATTGAAGTCCCAAAGTCCTGTAGCAGGAGCTACAATCCAGCAGTAAATGGGTTTGAGCTGATGGACTCTTCTGAAACAATTTGAATTCAAATGTCTTTAGGCAAAACAATCACTCCCCAGTTTATTTTACATGCCTGGACTCCTATTTTATTTTACCTGCCTGGGCTCCCTAAAGCTTTTAAATTGATGAGCTCTTAGTAGATGCTGTTCAAATCCTTTGATGCTGTGAATGTTATCCATTCATTCAGATGCTTACTGAACATCTCTATCTCTGTTGCCTGCTCAGTTGCTTGGTATATCTGAGCCCATGAACTGTATGCTGCCAGGCTCCTCTATCCGTGTAATTTTCCAGGCAAGAATATTGGAGTAGGTTGCCATTTCCTTCTCTCTGGGATCTTCCCCATTCAGGGATTGAACCCACATCTCTTGCATCTCCTGTACTGGCAGGATTCTTTACTGTTCAGCCACCTGGGAAGCCCTGTTGAGCATTTACTATGTGCTAATTAGTGTGTGAGATGCTAGAGGAAGAAATAAACTTGACAACTTCTATGCCTTCAAGAACTCTGCAGGAAGGGAGTGGTGTCAAATGAATGGAGATTGAAAAAAACAGATATGGGAATTCAACTCTGGAAGGTCTAATCTGGACCTATGGTTGCTACTAACAATAAGGTGTATTTGACTTGCCAAAAAGAGGAGCATTTATAACCAAGTTCTCAAGGAAGGTAAGGGGGCTTCTTGGAGGCACCACCCATCCCCTGCTCCCAGCAGGTTGGTGGAAGCAGAAGCAGCTGGCACATCCCTCAGGGCTGCGATGGAGATCCTGGTCCTGGGAGAGGAGTAGTACCATTGGCTCTGTATCCCCTTTCTCCGTTAGTGATGAGTCATTCTTGGACTTCAAATAGAGGAGCTTCGAGAGGAAGCAGGCGAGATTTTTAAAAAACTGTTAAGTCAGAAAACTAGCATTGTTGAAAAAATGCAAAAAGAGACAGAAGAATGTGGAGTTCTTTTTAGCTATCTCCTTTTCCTTTGATATTTATTTCATGAGGGTTTTTTTTTTACCCCCATTTTGTTGCCCGTAATCTATTTGAAATGCATCTGTTGAATGCATATGGGTTTCTCAGGCAGCTAAGTCTGTAATGCAGGGGGTATGATCCGTGGGTCAGGAAGATCCTCTAGAGAAGGAAAGGGCAACCCACTCCAGTATTCTTACCTGGGAAATCCCCTGGACAGAGCTACAGTCCATGGGGTCATAAGAATTGGATATGACTTAGGGACTAAAACCATCACCACCACCACATTGAGTGCATACTTTGTACTGGACTCTGTGGTAAGTGCTTTGTGTACAGTAGTCCATTCATCTCATGATAGTGAGCAATCCCTTTTGTAAATGAGGAATCCAAGGGTCAGAGATTCCGTACGCAGCAGGTGCTGAAGCCCTGCCTCTGTCACTACTCTGGACCACCTTCTCCTCCTGCCTCTAGTCGTGATTGGCTCCCTTCTCGGTCCTTTCCACTCCTGTCCTGTCTGAACCCTTGTCATCTTGCCAAGACTCTTCCATCTCACTCTCTGCATTCTGTCCTGCTTATTCCTGGATTGTGCTCTTCTTGCTATTTGTCTAGGTGCCTTTTGTCCCACCATTGATCCTTCCTGCTGGTTAAACAAGCCCCCTTATCTTTTGATTAGTTCACTGTTGGAGAGCCAAACACATTCAGGCAGCAGATTTTCTAATAACCGGAGTAGCAGCAGAGCAGAGCAGTGGAAAATGGAAGGTTTTGATTGTATATCAGAAGGTGGAGTTTCAGGAAGGCAATGGGATATTGCTGCTAAAAAATTATTTTCCCCTCTGACTCACTTCAACTCCCTGAGGACTCTAGCATCTCCCAGTGCTTGGTTGGATTTGTCCCTGCTGAACAGAGCTACCTGTGTATTCTTGCCTCTAAATGTGACTGCCTCTGACTTCAACAAAAAAGTGTCTTATTCTTGGAGTGACATCCTACTTTGTAAAAAGTTCTAGGAAGCTGTGCTTAAAGAAGCTGCTTCTGAGGTTGGCAGTGACATATTTCTCATTTGTGAGTAATATAACCCTCATCCCCAGTTCCCAGTATGGAATATGCATTGGTATATGTGTTCCATGTGTGTGCTGCTATATACTATACACACATACACATGTGCATGCAATACTGTAATATACTAGAGCCCTGTGAAATTAATGCTGTTCTCATTAGTTCAGTTCAGAGAAGATAACTTACCCAACCATAAACAGCTAAGTGTTAGAACCAGGGCTCCTCAGTTCTGCTGGACTCCAGGATCTTCACCTCTGGGTCAGAGTCCTTTGTCCATGAGATTCTCCAAGCAAGAATAGTGGAGTGGGTTGCCATGCCCTCCTCCAGGGGATCGTCCCAATCCAGGGATCCAACCCGCGTCTCCTGCATGAATCTGCAGGCAGATTCTTTACCACTGAGCCACCTGGGTAGTTTTGTACCTTTTCAAGCCCTTTCACAACTGTTTGGATTTTATGCTCACTCAGTGAGGTCAGAGAGCCAGGTTTTAATTTCCTTTGTTTTGAGCTAAAAGGCAAAGCCTTCTGCAAAGTTAATCATCAGGTTTGGAAATAATGAATGCTGAAAGATAGATAATGATACTTGGCAAGCATCACAGCGCTAACTAGATAGTAATAAAAACCTCAAGTTCACCCAGATCTCCTAAATCCCAGTTTCTTGCAGCGTATGAAGAGAACATGAATCCAGGCTCCTGATCTCTTGGATTAAATGGACAAGATGTCTCTCACCTTCACCAGTGACTGGGAATTCATTTAGCAAATATTCACTGAATTATTATTGCATAGTTTCAGAAATTATGCCAGGCCTTAGCAAGCCAGTGATGGCCATTGCAGGTATCTGCATTCATAGAGCTTCAAGCCTAATTGGGAAATCATTAGACAAGTCATTGCTATCAATGTGAGAGAATGCTAAGGAGGAGCCACATGGGGATGGCAATAGGGGACAAGGTTTTCAATGCAAAGGAAATGTTTCGAGCAGAGAGATGAGCCCAAGAGAACCAATATGGACCAATAGAGAGAGAAGAGTCATAGAGATTTGAAGTTGGCACCTGAGATATTTTGGCGGTGTGACAGTGGAAACCTAGAGCACCCAGAGGTTTGCTGAAGGTGCAAATCCTGGCTTCAGCATTCACAAGCTGTGTGACTTTGGATGAGCTTCTTGACCTCTCTGAATTTCCTAATTTGTAAAGGGAAATGTTAATACAAGCTTTTGCAAGGTGAATCATCAGGCTTGCAAATAATGAATGCAAAGCACCCCACCCAGTTCTGGCAAAAGGCACCACTAGTCACCAGCTGCCCAAACCTGCACCTTGGGAGTCATCCCTGATTCCTCATTTTTTTCTTCATTTCACCCCCCAACACAGAGCAGGTCATCTGGCAAGTACTTTTGTTTCAGGATGGGGAACCCCTTCCAGGGCCTGGAAGGGAGCTCTTGTCTAACACGCAGAAATGAATTGTCCAAGGAGACACACATGCTGATAAAGCAAGAGATTTTGTTGGGAAGAGGCGCCTGGGTAGAGAGCAGGAGGGTGAGGGAACCCAGGAGAACTACTCTGCCACGTGGGTTGCAGTCTTGGATTTTTAAGGTGATGAGATTTGTTTCTGGGTTGTCTCTTGCTGGTCATTTGGACTCGGGGTCCTTCCTGGTGGCGCATGCATTGCTCAGCCAAGATGGATGCCAATGAGGAACATTCTCAAAGGTCCATTCTCAAAGGACTCATTCTCAAAGGACATGTGGCTCCTTGTGACCTTCCCTGAATTCTTCTGGTTGGCAGTGGCTTATTAGTTCCGTGTTCCTTACCAGGACTTCCTGTCATAAAATAACTCATGTGAATGGTTACTATGGTGCCTAGCCAGGGTGGGCAGTTTTAGTCACTGTGTTTCCACTAACACTTTCTGTAATCCCCCCACATATCTTGGCAGTTCCTCCCTTTATCCCCTACACCACAGTGTGAGTCCAGGCTGCCTTCATTCCGCACCTGGACCAAGACCACAGCCCCACCCAGTCTCCCTGCTTCCATTCTCCACCTCATCTTACACATCCATCCATTCTTCACAGGTCAACAGAATAATGGTTGAAAAACAAAATGTGCATGTCATTGGGCTGCTTCAAGCCAACCAATCACTTCCCCTTGCTTTTAGTAGAAAATCTAGACTTCTTAAGTCCAGCTGCACAGTAGGGCCACACCTCCTGCCTGTCTCACTGAGCTCAGCCCACACTGGCTGTCTGCTTAATCTCTGACCTTTCAGCCAGCAGGGTAGGCAACCTCCTCGGAGAGGTCTTCATTGACCACTATCTAAATACACACCCCATATAAATTTCTACCAGACTACCATAATTATGTAGGTAGTCTACATAAGTAACATAAGGATGTTAAAATACATCATTAGACATTTATTTGAGTGCTTACTAGAGTACTTGTCTGGTTCACTTGCTAGCTTGAGAACTCTGTGAGACTGGACTGTTCTGTTAGTGACTTAGCAATTCATAGCACATGTCCAACACAAGATAGGCATTTGATCAACATTTGCTAAATTAGAAAAATGAAACTGGGGCTCTCAATAAATAATAGCTATTAGTATTCATGCATACCTTTCAGGGAGACTGTTGTGCTGTGTCTGGTTATGAGCATTTGGAAACAATTGTCTTCTGTTCCCATTATTTGCCTCAATTTCCAAAGTAGAAAGGCTAGCAACCCAGGGGACGGTTTATACCTCACAGAGAAGGGGAAGATCATTGTCAGTGGGATCACTGGAAAGCTCTGTCCCAGAGCCCCTCAACTCTGGATCCATACACAATTTGCAGGCAAACTTTTGGCATATTTTTTTGCTGCAGCTCTGGGACATTTATCACTGGAGAAGTGGGTACTCATACACACTCCTGTGTTAGCAGCTGGTATTTCTGCCTGGAGGATTTTACATTTACAAGGTAATAATAAAAGTGGTATTAGAACCTACAGATAGATGGTCTGTCCCATAGAGATAAATGTTGATTGCAAACTCCAACATGGAAGTGGGATTGACTAGAATGTGTTATGGGGTAATTTAAGGCCCAGTAGCAGATATCCCTGGAGATGCCTTGGCCAGTCAGTTCTATTTTATTTCAAGGAGGAAATAAAACTCTGCCTGATTGGACTTTTTGTTCCCCTGACAGAAATGAGTCGTTGTCACAGTGAATCATAAAGGCCAAGGCTACAAGGCTGGCAGTGCACACTGAAGCCTGACTTCCCCTCTTGTGGATATGGTCTTTGAACGTGAAATCAGGGTCAAGTCTTAGGGCTTGCATCTTGTTGGATAAACAAGGTCTTTCAGTTCTTCCCCATGCAATCTTTTACCCCATAGTGGAAGGATGCAGAGATGAGTTTTCTAAGAGTGTACTTTTGAGAATAGAGCATTCAGGACTCAGAAGTAATGAGTAAGGGGCAAGGTCAGTGATGGAGTGGTAACATTCAGCAATTTGATTCTCCAAACAACATTATCTAATAAAACTTGCTCTGATGATGGGAATACTCTAATTCTGTGCTGCCCAATATGGCAGCCACTAGGCATGAAACTCCAATATTTTGGTGACCTGATGTGAAGAACTGACTCATTTGAAAAGACCCTGGTGTTGAGAAAGATTGAAGGCAGGAGGAGAAGGGGAAGACAGAGGATGAAATGGTTAGATGGCGTCACCAACTCAATGGACATGGTGTGCAGCGGTTCATGGGGTCACAAAGAGCCAGACACGACCCAGTGACTGAACTGAACTGAACTGAGGCACATGTGAATACTGCACATTGGAAATGTTGTTAATGCAGTGAGGAGCTGAGATTTTAATTTAAACTTAAATAGGCATGCTTGGCTACTGATGGCCACATCAGACAGCACAGCCCTAAAATACTGTATGATTAAAATAAAGGCAGCAAGAATGATGTGCAGGACACAAAGGTTGAGAGGGGATACCTAGGGAAAGATGCCACAGGAGTTATAGCCGTGTGGCTGGGGAGGGCATGTCCTGTGGAGATCAAACACGCGTGCTCTTGGTATGAGACAGATGTGGGTTTAAATTCCATTTGCATAATCCTATGCAAGTCAGCTTCTCCAAGATTGATTTTTCTCATCTGGAAAATAAGGATAAAAATAGAAGCTACTCCCCAGAGGTACTGTCCGTTCAGTTCAGCCGCTCAGTCATGTCCAACTCTTTGAGACCCCATGGACTGCAGGACACCAGGCTTCCCTGTCCTTCACCAGCTCCTGGAGCTTGCTCTTCAATGAGATGCTGTATGAAAGCACCTAATGATTCTGGTACAATTTATGTCTTAGCAGACTTGATCTAGTATCTTTTCATGTGATTATGATCTGTGTACCTAAACACAGATCTAGATAGCAGTGTTGGCAAACTCTGTGACCAAAGAGATAGGGGAGGAATTGGGAGAAATGTCTGGACTCGTGTGACTGTGCAGAAGCATACATAGAAACAACAAATGTCCCATGTCTCGCTGGCCATTAGTAGCAGGTTCTGCAGTGTCTCATGACGTGGCTGTTCTGTGAAAGGCCAAGGCAGTGGACCATATATAGTAGGATTATAGAATAACCAAGCTCGATGGCATCCTGAGAACGAGCGATTGTCAGGCTTTCATGTGCAAACAGATTACCTGGGAGCCTTGTTAGATGCAGGCCTAATTCCATGGATCCGGGTGGGGACGGAGGTTCAACCTTTCTCCTAGGTCCCCAGGTGTTGCAGAGGCTGTTGGCCCTGGGTCCACACACAGAGTGTTAAGATTATTGGAGCACTTAGAGTCCAGGACTCAAGGCCAATAGCCTATATTCCTGATGAGGAAATGGAGACCCAGAAGGGAAGGCTTTAAGGTCATAGGACAGTGAGCAGTAGAACCAAAACTAAAACTCACTTCCTGTGTGTGCTGTTCCAGTGTTGAGTGCACTTTTGCCTTTCCCCAGTCTGCTGAAGTCTCTTGAATTACATGACACTCAGCAGTTTGCAAATGTCCTTCAGTCTTATACTTCTTTTCCCACTTGTCAGCCAAGGATAATAAAGGATGAAGATTACTCCCACCCCCTTACCCCCATTCTTCCAGTTAGTGACTACTAGTTAAGCTGGAGCTAACATTCAGATATCCCCACTCTTACCCCAAGGCTCCTTCCACTGCACCAATGCCCCTCTGTTACCCCATTCGCCATTGTAAGGGAGCTCCAGGCTGGATGTGATGAGGGCTGATGCCCTAAGTCTTTTCAGGGACCTAGTGGCTCTTCTCTAAGCCCTTTTGGGCTTCCCTCATAGCTCAGTTGGTAAAGAATCTGCCTGCGGTACAAGAGACCCAGGTTCGATCTCTGGGTCCAGAAGATCCCCTGGAGAAGGAAATGGCAACCCACTCCAGTATCCTTGCCTGGAAAATCCCATAGACAGAGGAGCCTGGAGGGCTGAAGTCCATGGGGTCGAAAAGAGTTGGACACGACTGAGCAACTAACAGTTCACTCCACTTCAGTGGCTCATCTGCATTTAGGATGTTTTTGTTGCTGTTCAGTTGCTGAGTTGTACCTGACTGTTTGCAACCCCTTGGACTGCAGCATGCCAGGCTTCCCTGTCCCCCACTATCTCCCAGAGTTTGCTCAGGTTCATGTCCACTGAGTCGGTGATACCATAGAACTGTGTCATCCTCTGCCACCCTCTTCTGCTTTTTCCTTCCATCTTTCCCAGCATCAGGATCCTGGAAAAGGAAATGGCAACCCACTCCAGTATTCTTGCCTGGAGAACCCCATGGATAGTATGGAAAGGCATTTAGGATAGCACACAGCAAAAATGAAGGAGTGGAAAGGGTCAAGTCTCTTCTCTTTCTTTTCTTCGTCACAAACGCAGGGTTCTAGAGCAGACGTGACCAGGAGTGGTGTGTCTAAAGCTTGTACACAAGCTATTTCCAGGAGTCATAGATTTTATCCAAAGGGAGCCTAAAATGAATGGCAGCTCTGAGTGGGAAAGGTGGAAACAAAGCACCGAAGTTTCAGCACTAAAGAGAAAATGTTTCCTTGGTGGGCAGGAATGCACAGTTTCTTAACACACCTGAAAGAGAGAAATTGCAACTTAGAACAGTTATTATTACTGACTCTGAGTGACCTTAGATAAAGGCGTGTGGGTGTGTGTGTATCCACAGCCCAGGCATACAAATGCCCACTTGCCTCTTTGCTTTCCCATATGTCCAATGGCATACACAGTTCACATTATCATCCACCTCATTTCACACTTGTGTTGCTAGGATGAGTGAAGTGGCACCTGCAGGTCTCCTAGAGAATTCTGCAAGATTTGGCCTTTATCTCCCTATTATTTCTTTATCTGCTTCAGCGCCCATGGTAGGGTCAGTTTTCTAGGTCTTTGCCATCATATGATTTGGATTCTAAGAGATAAATGTCAAGATCTAGAAATTCAGATGAGTTGAGCTGTTGATAATTAAATGGATTTGTGGCCTCTGCCTATCAAGTCTGGGTCACAGGTAGAGCCATGTATTTTGGGGTCCCAACTTGGGTGAGCTGGCAAATATCCCTGAGACACATGCCCTCGTGCATAATCTCAATTTGTTGGGATGCTTTGTGAAACAGTAAAGTATCCTTAAATAAAATAACACTTTCAAACCAATCCATTTTTTGGGTGAGGCGTCGTTTAGACGTATCTGACTTACCATGTTCCATTGCTATCAACGAATGCTTTCTAAAGGTTAATACCAATACAGATTTGATTGAATAGGAGGGCTTTAGCTCATGCAAAAACAAGTATAGTAGATAATGTCACCACTCCATCTTCTGCCCCAGTATCTTCATGGAAAATGGGAGAAATCTGCTTTACATTTTCAAAACCATTAATTTTTACTGCAATTAGAGAATGAAGAGCTAGATGAGGCAAGATTCTTTTCCCTCTTTAAAAATCAGCACTCAAGGATCCCAGCTGTTCTGTTGGCTTTCTCTAGTTCCAGGGGTGGGGGGCAAATGTTCCTTGAGTCAGCATGCCATCTTTGCTGGGTAAAGTGTACATCTGCAGTCTTACAGGAAAGTCTCCAGGTGACCTCATGCTCAAATAACTCAGAGTCCCCAAATGGTTTCCCGGTCTTTAACCTTCCAAGTAATAAGTGCTGTGGATCTTTCAGAGCACAGTTTGACCTGCATTCTATTGATCTAATCATTTGGCTAATCACTCTCTGCAATTAAATCCCTCTTCTTGCAATAAACTTAATCTCCTCCCAGCCCATAACACCCGACCCCCACAGTTTAAGGGAAGAGAATTGTTGTTGTTTATGTTACCATCTTGGGACCCCACTAGCTTCATCCTGAAGGCCAAAGCAACTCTTGGAGCTGGAGAAGTTGCCCCCTCTTCGAATTAACGTTAGAACTCCTTTCCCTCCTAGTTGCAAAGCCCCAGTAGGCTGCCTCGCTCATTCCTCCTCAGCCTCATTTCTTCTCCAGAGCCCAGCACGGAGTGTGTACCACTGAACAGTATGCTTTTCCTCACGCACGCAGCTTTTCTTTGTTGTCAAGGCCAAAAGCCCACACTTTGCCATCACTCTGTTGGCCCCCTTTTCTTACAATTTGAAGAGTTTACTATTCAGTATGTAATCAATTTCAGAAAGTCTCCAATCTCTGCCCTACCTGTATCCCAATCTTTCTAAGGGATTTCTGTTCTTATCTTTTCAAGCAACATTCATTCATTCTAAGGAAGATGCATCCATTCACTTGACAAAAATAATGTATTGAACCAAAAATCGCATAGTTTATAAGTAGCAGGCACACAGGGGTGCCAGACATGGGCACTCATGTTCTTTACCATGACCCCAAGCTGGAAAGGCTAAGCCTTCCTTTTATTTTCAGTAGCTATGCCTATCCCAGGGTTTTGAGAAACTTAATTTGCTAGATCTGTTCATGATGACTCAAGTTGTATGACTTACCTAGAATGTAATATTTTTCAAACATTTATTCTATGGTGGTTTTTTTCCCTCACTATGCAGTGAATATTTCTCTTCACAGAGAGAATTTTTATTAAATGCCTAATTAAAACTGGTTGGATTCTCACTTATAAGTGCTCTCAGTTCTGAATTTAAATTTAATGATGTGTTGAAATATTAATGACCTTTATCTTTTAAAGTGTCTCAGTTGTGCTAAAGTTAACAAATGGGGCAGATAAAAAGCCAGCCCTGTCTTGGAACATTCTCCTGCAGAAGGCTTTTTCTTGGGCTTGCATTGTTCTGATGGTCGGTTGTACACAGCACTGACAAATACACAATGTAGGAAAATTTGGCATCCCAAATTTCCTGGGGATTTGATTTGCTAATAAATACTTTAAAAATGCTCTAACTCAGGCAAAGTAATACTAGCTGTAAAGCATTTAGAGGAATTGATAGTGTTGGGCATGTGTTCTATGGGGTAAACCTTTGGCTCATACAAAGGGAGCAGTAAGCTAGGTTCATTCCTGCTCTGTGTATCCTCCCTTCCATGGCATAAACATTCCTTATGGTTCTGGTTTTAGCTCCCGGAGCATCTTATTAATGTTGGTTGTGAGGACAGGAGTAAATTTATCTGAGGCTTAATTCTAATAGTCTTATTGGACTCCTTCCAGTTCCCCAGAAGTCCTTTGGGTTCAAAGACTTGCGTAACTCAAGCTATGGCGCTTAGCCTTGGGGCATAGCTTGAAGATTTGGTGTCTTTTTTTAATGAGAATGTCCTTTGCAGAAACACCTTGATCCATCCTTGTCCCACCCCTGCCATTATTTGGAGCATCCAAGCCGAGGGGCAATTGTTTACCAAGCTGCCAACAAAACCCTACTTGTGGGTAATCCCACGTCTCATCTGGATAAATAACTCTCGGACCATATGTTCAGGTCCCAAAGCTTGGGATTTTTCTGAGCAAGTTCATATGTGCCTATTTGCATCACCTGGGGATATTGAAATTCCAAACGCAACTTCATTTTCACATAACTCATTATCTTCCCTTGAATTTGGTACCTAATGTGAACTTTGGCAGCAGATGGACCGAGAGAGAGATGATATTCCAGGAGCACTTACTGATTCTTTTGTGCTCACGAATACACACAGATAGTGATAATTTGCACTCAAATGAAACTTGGAGAGCCAGGCAGTGCCCTCAGTTATTCATTTGCCACCACCCCCTGTTGAGTTCTTGGGTAGAATTTAATTATCCAACAACTTTGGGAGTAGCTATGCCAGATGTTAGATGCTGACCTAGACACTTCAAACAGAAGGATCTGGTACATTCCAGAGAGAGCACTTTAGGGAGGTGGGACTCTCAATAGGACTGAAAAAGGAGCATGAGACTAGGGATGAGAAATTTGGGGTGAGTTCCTGGAGCCAGATGTTACTCTATAAGTCCCAAGAACCACTAGACATTTTGTGTGTCATTTGGGAAGGTCTTGGAGGACCCAGCCCCTGGCCTCTTTTAGACAAAGAATCTCATCATTTAGGATGAGTTGAGGACCAGCTTTTGTCTGTGTACAATAAAATCAAAAGTACCCAGTTAATTTGAATGATAGACACACTGAGATGCTCCTCTCTCACACTCCAGTGTGGTTAAGTGGGTGCCCCATGAAGCACTCACTAATCTTCAAATTTGGGCTTACCATGGAGAAGTTATTATTGCAGTTATACTTTGCTATTTGTAAAATATTTTAATAGTATTATGAGAATAGCTGGCATTGATCAGATGTGGACCAAGCACTGTGCTAAGCACCTGTATATCCCTTTCATTTTCATAACAACCTTATGAAATAGGTAATTATAATATTCCCATTTTATGGATGAGTGGCTGAATCTCAGATTTGGGACATAACTGCCTGAGATCCTGAAGCTAATAAGAGGCAGAGGCAGACAGCCTGACTCCACGGCCCATGCCTTTCCCCACCATCTGATTGACCCTGTGCCAAACTCTACTCCAAGAGTTAATAGAGGGGCTCTATTAGGTGCTGTCTCTCATCTACATCTTGTCCAACCACAGCTGATTGGACTAGAAGAGAAAGACTGTCAACACAGCAACCAATTGGTAGGCTGGCTATGACTTCTGATGGGGCCTAATAGCAAAAATAAATAAAGAAAGAAAAGCTGAGGTTATCAGATCCCTTCTCTTGGGAATTTAGACTGAAACATACCACCAGTGTATTTAACTCTGAAAGTTTAAGAGGAAATGAAACCATGAGGTCAAGTTGGGGTTTTGAAGTAATAAGACAGCAGTGAATAGGAGTAGGTAAAGAAATTCATTTGGTGGAGAGAACACAGAGAGAAACCTTGAGAAAGGAAAAAGGTAGCCAGTAGCTAGAGATGTCCTCAACCTTGATGTTTTCCTGGTTTTGGTTTGTGGGGCTCCTTATAATATATAGTTGTAAAGCAAGATGGTTTGTGTAAATCAGCTAGTAGAATGCTGATGCATAGTTAAATAATCAGGTCAGCACTATTATTATGTTTATTGTTAGTGAAATTTTCACGTAATTTATCTCTTATTCAGAATATACAAAACTTCCTCTCATTCCCAGTTTACCAACGTGGGTACAGCTAAGGTTATGAAAAACTATATTCTTTCTTTCATGCTTGAACTGAATTCCTTAATTGTTATAATTTATAATTCAAATTTCAGCTTATGATTATCTTAGTTTTCTTTCAGATCAATTCCACACCCACTAATGAACTAGCATGTTGAGCAATGGGGAGCTATTCCCATAATCTGTTTTCTTCCAATCCCTCTTCAACTGCTAATGAGAAGTACCATGGAGACATCAGCCATTAGTATACATAGGCTGGTATAAATCAGGGACCATGGATCATTGAGCATCTTTGTTGTAAAACAAATGGCCTGTGGTCAGTTAATCATACAAAGAAACATCTCCAGGGCCTCCTGGCTTTATTCATAACCCCTAAATCCGTTTGCAGTTTTATAAACAGAACATCTGTTAAAATATGCAGAAATTACAGTGATAGTCATTAGCAGAGAGCTATAGAGCTTTGGCAGGTTTTTTTTTCAGCTTTTGATGGTAATCTCCTCTATCTGTGATTCATGCTTCACTCCCATTCTTGTTGTTTCTCTTTTGTTCCCCTCTGTTCTTTTGGGTTACAGCACTTTTAACCCAAGACTGAAAAGTAGACATGTGTTGTCCCAGGCTAGGTTGGCACCGTGCCAGTCTGCAGCGCGACTGTAGCCCAGAAATGCTCCCTTGCAAAATCATGTATTTCGGGTATGCAATATGCCTAGCCTTAAGCAGCCAGAAGGTGAGAAACCCTAATTGGTTTCACACTTCTTTTATTGACCTTGGACTCTTGGAGTACTGGCATTTAACCAAAAGTAAATAGAGCCCCCCCCCCACCACCACCCCAATCTCTCATTCTCTCAAACTCTCTCTGGGTTGAAATGTTCACTGTGTTCATATTTAAATTAGCCTGGTGCAAGTCACCTCTAAGACAAAGACCAGGAAAAGTATGGTCATTGCCAAGTAACAAGATTTGGTATGAGAATCTAGTTTGGCCCCCTCCTTGTTAAGTGAAGAAATTTTTATTCTACCTAAGACCTGGAGAGTTGGGTAAACTGTGTTTAGCGTTGGCTTTTTTTCTGTCTGCGATAGAATAGAAATCAGCAGACATTCCCTACAGAATTTGAAAAGTCACCTCTGAGTGTTCAGTGTGTCCATCACCTATCCTTTTCTATACAAGGTTTCATAAAGTCTCAGGCAGAATCACTCTGGGTTTCACCCTAATAGATCTTTCTAAATGGACCCACAAGGAAAAAGAAGACAATACAGTAAAGTGGAAAAGAGCAAACTCGAGTCAGAGAGACCTGAACCTGAACCCCAGATTGGCCAGTTGTTAGCTAGCTGTCTGCCCCAGAGGAAGTGAACTCTCAAAGCTGCATTTCCCCATCTATAATATGAATGCCTTCATCATAAAGTTATGGGAAGGGTTCTAAGAGGAAACCCCAGGAAAGCACCTAGCCGCATGTCTGACACATTGATAAGTGCTCAGTGAATCTTAGTTCCTAATTGTTGTTACTTTTTGTATTTTTTCTTAGGACTTACACATGATTAGCTGTGCTAGGTGTTGATTTTAACATCAGTAGGACTTTGTTTTTCAATACTGATACAATTTAAAAAGGGAAAGTTGTCCAGTCCTATCAGACTCTTTGCGACCCCATGCATGGACTATACAGTCCATGGGATTTCCCAGGCAAGAATATTGGAGTGTGTAGCCTTTCCCTTCTCCAGGGGATCTTCCCAACCCAGGCATCAGACCCAGGTCTCCCACATTGCAGGCAGATTCTTTTCTGGCTGAGCCACAAGGCATCCATTTGTCCCAGAATATTTCCTGAGCACCTGCTCCCTGCTCAGTACTCTGCAGAGTGTTGTATGGCGTGTGAACATGGATCCTCTGGCGTATGTTTTATACATATATTATTTATTTATTTACTTTTGGTTGCACTCGGTCTTCTGTGTGGCATACAGCAGGAGGCGTTCTGCAGCTGCAGCAAGCTGGGGCCATTCTCCAGTTGTGATGTGTGGGCTTCCCACTGTGGTGGTTTTTAGATGCATGGCTTCAGTAGTTGCAGCGTGTGGCCTCTAGGGTGTGGGCTCAGTAGTTGTGGTGAATGGGCTCAGGTGCCCCTTGGCAGGTGGGATCTTCCCAGATCATGATCAAACCCATGTCCTCTGCATTGGCAAGTGGATTCTTATCCTCTGTACCAGGGAAGTCCGTTCTCGGGCATATCTTTATCCATAAGAAACTCATGGATATGAATCAGCATAGAATGTGCTGTAGGGAAGATCCAAACCAAGGATTGTGGAACTTGAAGATCAGGGAAATAAATGACCCCTGGGAAGCACTTCATCAGGGAAGGTCAGCGAAGCCAGGGTTTGAAAGACTTGACAAATCTCTCCCATGACATGGTGGGGAAAAGGGAGGTTAAGTCTCACTGGAAGATGAAAAACAAGCAAAATGAGGTGACAGAGTGGAAAAAGTTGGGATAACATGGGCAAGGCATGGCCAATTTTCATTCTGGGGGAATCAAAAAGGATTGAAGGGTAAAAGGCAATTAGAGGATCAAAACCAGACTTGGCAAGCCCCTGAAGACATAGGGGATTAAAACAGAAAGCTCCTGAGAAGGAAACTAAATATAAGACAAATGCCTGTCAGGAAGGGAGTGGTCTACAAAGGGTGACTCTGAAAGAAGATTAATGGCATGTGCGTCCCTTTCGCAGCCACCCTGAGACGGGCTCCGGTTTTCTTCCATACCCGTGGCATTTCTGGGCACTTGTGGGCGCACGGTTCCCTACCAACCTGTGAGCTCCAGTA
Source organism: Antilocapra americana (assembly GCA_007570785.1). Classification (NCBI taxonomy): domain Eukaryota; kingdom Metazoa; phylum Chordata; class Mammalia; order Artiodactyla; family Antilocapridae; genus Antilocapra; species Antilocapra americana. The sequence goes on from ML661893.1 coordinate 6,028,341, forward strand.
GCTTAACCCAGGCGTCTTCAGGCAGCAGTGCTCTAAACTTTCAAGAGGAAAATTGCAGTTGTGCGTTGGAGTTTGCAGTGCCAATTAAAGTGTCAGGCTTTGAAGCAAACAAATACAGATAACAAAGAGGGGGATAATGTGTTAAAATTAGGTTCTCGAAGTCCCCCCATTAATTTAGAGCTCACAAGACAGTTGATGCGTGTTCGATAAATACCCTTTGATGACAGGAACAGGCTGGTAGTGGGAGATGCCTGGCAGACAGTTCTCTTTCAGCATGTGGTTACAAATATATCTTGTTATATCATACTCAGCACAGAGGCAGCATCTTTCAGCTTTACAGCTCTTACGAACGTTAATCCCTCCAGGGGCCAGAAAGACAGGGGTTATTGTCCTCCTGCTAAAAATAGAGAAAAGAAACAAAGAGGGCTGGTTTTAAACATCAGGACAGTGAGTTCAGTATGCATGGATCCCCTCTATATAATGTTCAGTACACACGAAGCTACAGCATAATTAAATCAACTGTGTAAATACCCAGAGGTGGTTAGTGGGGTAGCTTGTGGAAATGAAAAAATTAGCAATAGTGGCATGGATATTTTAAAAAGCAATTATTTGCTTTATGTGATGACAAGAATCCACAGATGGTGCATCAAGCTCCTAAGCATCCTGAAAGCCTTTAAAGCATCATTGTGTTCATATTACAAACGAATCCCCGTGGGGATGTACATCAGAGCCCTTTATTCTGTTGACTGCAAGGGGATCGTGCTTGTTATTGCATGATCATGGTAGATCATCCCCATGCTGCCGGGACACAGCAAGGATGTTAAGAGCTAACAATACATCAACTCCCAAAATTTTCAGAAGAGTTGAGCTGATTTCATACTTTCACCTTGAAAGGGGGATTTCCTCCAGTATGGGCACGTGGACTGGTGACCTCAGACTAATTCTTCCCCTTGCCAGTGGTTCCACTTCAAGTCACTGTCTTCTCCTCAGGAGACCAGAGTGGACCCTGAATAATGGCAGTAAGCACAGGTATATGGACGTACCAAGATTCAATGGTCTGAGTAAAACCTTGGGCTTTCTGGCCAGATTTAGACAAAGAATGCCTTCTGGCAATGGTAGCCACCAACAGGTGCTTGCTAAACTTGGTCCATTTTATTTTCTACCCTTGTTTATATATGGGACTGCCCAAATTGTGTATTTACCCATTCTTCAGCAAATCTTAATTAAGCATCAGCTATGGGCCTGGTCCTTTGCTGCTCTTTTGTTAGAGAAATAGTGTCTCCCATGGTTATTGTCACTTTGACTTCAGGGATCTTGTCTTATTTTCTTGTTTCCCCCTGCTTGTGTTTGCCACATAGGGAGCCCTCCAGGAGTGTAAATGGAAAGAAAAAGAATGATCTGCCATCTGCAGCTACAAAAGCAGTCAGATGCCAGGGAGGTGGCTTTCTGTCTCCTCATCACCCGTACCTATTCCTTAATAAAAATTGTATTGCCCATAGTGAAGGCAGGTGGGTAATTTCAAGTTTAATCACTTGGCTGTTGGGCAGTTATGTATATAGACTTGGAAGCATGGGAGCAGATCACCTGAATGCCCTCCTTTAAGTAGTACATGTGGACCTGTCATGAAGATGCCCTTTCATTTCTCCATAAGATGATGCCACTGCATTTTGAAATCCTCGTCAGATGTCAGATCACTGCAGAGCCACTCTCATGTGGGTGTTCTCATCCCGTGGTGTAGCACCATTTGAGTCAGCAGCAAAAATCACTGAGGGAATGGCTGCAGTGGGAGAGGTGAAGCAGAAATGCTTATTAGGCAGGAACTGGGCAGCTGCGTGCAATACTGAAATGCAAAGTGGCCAAAAGTAGGGCTCACCTGTGCATGTTTATACCCAGAGCATGTGTGTTGATAAAAAATGATAATCACTAATGATGGCAGAGCATTTATGGTGTGCCAGACACTACTACACTAGGAATTTTATGTATGCTGTCCCATCTAATCTTCCTAAGAATCCTTACAGATACTTTCCCTAGCCACATTTATGGATGAAGAATGTATCAGTTTCTTATCAGTACTCAAGGCCATGCAACTAAGAGTTCATGATCTTCATCACTATGCTATATTGCTATAGAAACGTTTACTACAACAGGATTAAAAGATTGAATTGTTGATGGACAGTTGGCTAAGAATGAGAAATTATTCCTTCTTGCCTCCATGTTTTCATTTATACAAAAATATGGAGGGGAGATAGAGACAGAAATTACTGTCAGTTGTCTTGATTTTCCTGCTTTAGAAATTAGTTCAAATCCATTTCATAGCCTCCCAATGAAAGTAATAAATTGGATGAGTCAGTGGCTCTGAAAAAAACCTGAAATTAAAATTAAACTCCACTATATTAATATGGTGATTATTCACATCCCTAAAATAGAGACAATTTATAAGGACTGTTTTCCAAACCCTAAGTAGAAACAGAAAGCAATATGATGTGCAAACATTTGGCAATGGCATTTGGTATTGGAGGAAATCATTTGTGCAATTACCTTTAGAGTCTGACCAAATTGGGAACAAATATTAGCTATTTTTCTCATGTTTTTCTGGGCTTACTCAACTGCTGAGTTACTGGAGTTCCGTACATTTCTGAGAAGCACTGTACTTGTCTGTTTAATGAAAACTAAAAAGGAAGTGGACATTCACACTAACCCACTCTGCTTATAGCTCTCCTTTGGCATTTTAAAAATAAAGGATAGCCACTTATTAGCTTAACTTAAATGCTATTACACTTCTGTCACTGGGTGAGGGTATCCAAATAAACTTGAGTCTCTACTGACAAGTGTGGGACATAAATTTCTCACTTGTCTTCTCAGTGAGCATTTAGTAATCCACCATTTGCTGTGCAAAGTTCAAGCACCAATTTTATTTACTAATACAAATAAATAAAGAGTAAGATTTATTTGAGTTCAAGTAAGGAGTTGCTTTGGGCTTCCAAGGGCTCAGTGGTAAAGAAAGTGCCTGCCAGTGCAGGAGATTCAGGTTCAATCCCTGGGTCGGGAAGATCCCCTGGAGAAGGAAATGGCAACCCACTCCAGTATTCTTGCCTGGGAAATCCCATGGACAGAAGAGCCTGGCAAACTACAGTCCATGGGTTTGCAAAGAGCCATATACGACTGAGCAACTCAACAACAGCAACAAGTAGGAGTTGCTTGCTAGTTAGCAAAAGAAGACTAACAATTTTTATGAAGAAGGTCAAATTGTTTCTCTAAGCTATGCTGTAGTCATTAGCTATATACAGATTTGTTCCTTTTGCCCCAGTCCCATTTGCGGAGCTGTGGAGCTGAGTTGAATTAAAGTTCAATTCTAATGGTTTTTTGCAGGGAAAGCTAAAGGACAGAAGTAAGCCAAAGTAGATTTCCTATGGTAGTGTTTCTCAAGTAGGTGTTGAGAATTTCCTGAGACACATATCAAAATGCTATTCCTAAGATCTGTTCGATATCTATTAAATCAGCATCTAGGGTGGTCATCTAGAAACCTGCATCTTTTAGCAGGATCCAAGTGAAGCTGATATATACTAGGTATGAGGACCACTGAGCAAACAGGTTTTCCTGTGTTTGGATACAATAACTTCAGCTCTTGCCTTTGGTCTTGGCATTGTGTTTGTAGCTCAGTCTAGCTCCAGGGGCAGAAAACCCAATTATTTTAGCTTAGTTGGCCATTCTTAGGTCCTGTACACTGTTTTTATCACTAATCCTAAACATCTATCAATCAATTAAACAATTCCATTTGGGGACAGGTGGCAGTATTGAAAAATAGGAGCACAGACTCTGGAGCTGGTTTTCCTGGGTTTCAGTCCCAACTTGACAGCATACGTGTTTATACACACTGTGTTCTTGGCCAAGTGGCTATGTGATCTTAACTCCTTTAAGCTTTGATTTCCTCATTTCCTATAAAATGAGGAGAGTAATAATTACAGAATTTATAAGGTTATCATGGGTATTAAATGAGTGGATTAATTTAATGAATTAAGACCGTAAATCCTCTCTTCTCATCTACAATTACTCTCTTCATTATTTCATTTCACTTTGTGACGTGAAACACTGCTTAAATGCTGACTACTCCCAACTTCAGGTCTTCAATTCATTCCTCTCTCCTGAACTCCAGACTTACATATCCAGCTTCTTCAGGTCCCCAAAGAAGACCTGTTTTCATGTTTAGTAAAACATCATAGACTTCAAACTGTGAGATGCTGATCATTTCCTGAGCAATTTTTTTCTACCTACAGCTTTCTCTGTTGATAGCAACTATATTCTTCTAAGTTTCTCAAACCAGAAACCTTGGGGTCATCATTGACTTACATCCTGCATGTAATGCATCAGGAAATCCTATTAGCTCTTTCAAATCTATTTGAAACCAAATCTCTTTTTCACCACTTCTACTGCTACCCTACTGATCCAAGCTACTATCTCACAGGCATCATGGCAACAATACATTGCTTCCACCTTTTCCTCTGAGCCCCAAATCTCTTCTCTATACAGTAGCCAGACTGATTCTTTTAAGAATTTAGGTTTGATCATGTTACTCCTCTGTTCAAAATCTTCAGTGACTCTCCATCTTACTCAGTGAGAAAGGGTTTTAAAGGTAGGACTCCAGTTTTCTCTCTGAGTTCACTCTTGTTGCTTTCTTCCTGCTCCAAGCCTTCTGGCTGCTACTTGAATTCACCAGTCCCCAGGGCCCTAACTCTTGCTGTTTTTTTCTGCCTGGACTGCTCTTCTCCCTGATATCTGCACAGCCAATGTCTTCACTTCCTTAAGTCTTGATTCAAGTATTGTCCTTTCAGGGAAGCCTATATTGACTTGTTTAGTCACTCAGTCATGTCCGACTCTCTGGGACCCCAGGGACTGCAGCACATTAAGCTTCCCTGTTCTTTACTATCTCCTGGAGTTTGCTCATATCCATTGAGTCAACAGTGCCATCCTGCCATCTCATCCTCTGTTGTCCCCTTCTCTTGCCCTCAATCTTTCCCAGCATCAGTGTCTTTTCTGGTGAGTCAGCTCTTTGCATCATGTGGCCAAAGTATTGGAGCTTCAGCTTCAACCTCAGTCCTTCCAGTGGATATTCAAGATTGATTTCCTTTAGGATTGACTGGTTTGATCTCTTTGCTGTCCAGGAAACTCTCAAGAGTCTTCTCCAACACTGCAGTTCAAAAGCGTCTATTCTTTGGTTTTTAGCCTTCTTTCTTATAAATATATTTTTTCTTTCTATATTGACTAATTATTTGAAATTGAAATCCCCTTCCACCTTTGGCTTTTCTGATCTGCCTTAACTGATTCTATTTTTTTTCTCATAACAATCTTCTAATATACAATATACTTTATCATGTTATCATTGTTACTGTTTATTATATACCCCCCACAAACACACTAAAATCTGTGCTCAAAAAAAAAATTGTTGTTCATTGCTATAACCTCCAATGTCCTTGAATAGTACCTGGTATATAATAAATATTCAGGTATTTCTTGAGTGGAGGAATACAGGAGCAATTTGGAGTTGACTTAGAATGTAATTTAGCTTCTCACAGATTTCTACATTGGCTCTTGAGCTGTTTGACGTTTTTTATCACTCTGTTGGTCAGAAATCTTTTGGTTGAAGGGCTGAAAAAAATCCTTCTGAAATTTTGCTTAATCAAGATTCTGGCACACACAAATTTAGAAGTTTTTTTTAAAAAATAGTGTCAGGTAAGGCTTGATCCAGAGCTCAGCTATGTCCCTGTTGCTAATTTCTCCACTCTGCTTTTTGTGTAGATGAGCAGTGGTTCCAGGCTCTCCATTTGTGGTAGAAAATTGGCTGTCAGAGGGCAAGGCTTCACATCACCTTGAATCTTTAGGAAATATCTCCTTATATACCATTAGGTCTGTTTGGATTCTGTACCACCATCCCTATGTCTATTCCTTCTACTCAGTGAGATGGAATACCTAATGGACATAAGCCAAATAGGGCCTAGCTCTCATGCTACATGAGCATGAGAAAGGAAAAAGAACTGATTGTTGACAGAAGAAAGAGAGAATGGTTTTTGTGGAAATGTTGCAGGAAGGAGGACCCCTTCCAGGGCCTGAAACTGGGCACTTGTCTAACACTCGGAAATGAATTGTCTGAGGAGATGCATGTGCTGACAAAGCAGATTTTATTGAGAAAGGGTGCCTGGGTGGAGAGCAAAAGGGTAAGGGAACCCAGGAGAACAGCTCTGCCAGTCTCGGGTTTTATGGTGATGGGATTAGTTTCCGGGTTGTCTTTAGCCAATCATTCTGACTCAGAGTCCTTCCTGGTGGTGCACGCCTTGTTCAGCCAAGATGAATGCCAGCGAGAAGGATTTTGGGAGGTGGTCAGACATGTGGTGTCTCCTTTTGACCTCTCCCGAACTCTTATGGTTGGTGGTGGCTTATTAGTTCCTTAGCAGGACCTCCTGTCTTAAAACAACTCATGCAAATGGTTAGTATGGTGCCTGGCCAGGGTAGGTGGTTTCAGTCAGTGTGCTTCCCCTAACAGAAACAGCCAATGGTATGGTATAGCGAGTGCTTATTAAGTAAAATATGATAGCAGAAGGTTTGGGGGATTCAAGCCAAAATAACATATGGAAGAACTGATGGATTTCCTCATTCATTCAAGAAGTGGAATAGCATCTGCAAAAGCACAGAGATATGAAAATGTTTGACATGTTTGGAGAGCTATGAGGGGATGGCGTCAAGGAAGGGAAGGTAATATGTTGGAATCTTCTCAGTGTAGCAACAGAAGTCTGGACCTAACCCTCACTGGTTCAAATTGGATTATATATATATTTTTAGGCCTGACCCACTCATTATTGAGAAGGGGATAGGCTATGCCAGTTAGCTCAGTTCAGGCCTTAAAGATACACAAACACCACACACAGCAGCTTAGGCTGAGATAAAGAAAAATTAATATTTTCTTAAGAGAGAAGAATTGATGCTGAAAAGGCACCAAAAGCAAAAAAAGACCTGTAAATCATCCGAATAGACCAATGAACCAAGATACACTGACATGGACATAATCTTAATGTTATATGACATTAAGTGCAGTGGTGACAATGTGAGATACAGCATGAACATTGTAGAATTCCCTGCCACTTCTTTTCAAAAAGGCCTATGCGATTTCACTCCAAAGGTATTTTTCCCTTTGCTGCTCTGCTTGTGGATCTAATCAGGAAATTGAGGATTAAAAGTTGAAGCCCTGACCCTTCTCCTAGTGCCCATTTTATTCAGCCCTAAAGCAGTATGCTACATGCTGCTTCTCTTCAGTGCCAAGTGCAAAATGCCGTCAACAGTCATAACCTAGTCCTTTATTCTCTGGGGCATTGGCCACATCTTTGGAGAAGACGTGGCTGTCTGATCCAAGGTGGTGGTGGGGGAAATATTCGGGCAGGGCTCAGTGCAGAGGTACACGTGGGTGAAAACAGACATTGGGAGTCTTTCCGTGCTTGTTGCACATCCCGTGCTCATCCCCCTTTGCACACTGATCTCCGTTGCCTTGCTGGCATAATTAAGCCCTCCCAGTGCTGCTGCCCCAGATTCTAGTCCATGGGTATGGAGAGCCACGCTCTCCCCGTGCCAGCCCCCAGCATGTTCCCTTGTTAAATTATGCATATGCTAATGAAGTGTGAAAATCAGCCAAATAACAACTCTTTCTAATCACTTAAGGTCCCAAGAGTAAAGGGGCTTTTTTTTTTTCCCTTTCTGTTCTCTTTATTTTGGAGTGGTGGTTATGATTTGTAAGCCAATCCAAAGCACTATTCTCTGGGTGTTTCTCCTCTCCTGGTTTCTTTCCACAGAAATGAGGGTAATTGGCATTCTCACTTCTACCTCGAGTGAGGAGAGTCTTCTGGAAAACCAGTGACCCACTGTGCCCTTTTCATTTGCATCTAGGGCTGGATAATCCCTAGTTTTACATTCATACACAGAGCAGTCCCCAAGGGCAATTAACTAGACTACATTATTTCCTGCCCCCTGGAGGGCCAGTGTTTTGAGAACATCCCCCCAGAGATGGTGCATGCCAAGGCCCTTGTGTTGTGATTACATTTTACTTTTGCTTTTTACTTGTCTTTCAGTCAAATCTCTGAGTCTTGGCATGCCTATCCATTATCCTTGCAGACCTAGTAACTTTGGTTACCTGGGCCCTGACTGCCTCTTTGATCATCTTCTATACTCTCCTCCCCCTCACTGGCCTAGTACCTCACTTGCTTTGGTCCATTTGTATGCAGCTCTTCCCTCTTCTTAGAAAGCTTTATCCACAGATCTCCTTATAGTGACTTCCCATCCTTCTGGTCTCAGCTCAGTTGCCACCCCTCAGTCATCAAGGCCAATCCTGACCACATAGTGAATGTTGAATCCCATCTATCATTGGATTGTTTCCATATGATACGTTTAAAGCCCCCATTGCTGATATTGCCCCATCCCTTAAGTCTGTTGCCTCTTTCTCCTGTGGGCAGGGGAACTTGACTGTCTCCTTTGCCACCACATCACCAGGCCCCAGCACATGCCTGGCACACACAGTAAATGCACAGTTGATGTTTTTGCATAAATCATTAGTGTTTTGTATCTTTGGGCAGTTTCTCATGGTTGTTTTACCCTAGAGTGTTTGCTCCTTCAAGGAAGGGACTTTGTTGTATTTACATTTGTTTTCCACATTGAGCACGTGTGCTAATTATGCTTGTAATACAGTTACTAGACTCCAAAATCACGGATGACCATGACTATTTTACTGAAAGTTTTATGGAGAAACTTGGGGGAGGGTTGCATCACACAGCCCACTGCCTCTTTCCTCTCTCCTGTGACTTACCCACTTGCCCCCAAGTTTCAGGTATTTTTTCCTTCCTCTTCACCCTCACATGCCCTCTGAAATTTTATTTTCCCTTCCTTTGTCCTGAGAAAATCAGCTGTGGCCATCAGCTTCCACCCTACACAGCAAAACAAAAGTCTCCTAGTGATCTGAACGGTGGCCACCTTTTGTTCCTCAAGCCCACTCCTTGGAGACCTGAGCTCATGGCTGAATGAATAAATCACAGCAGAGATGTTGTCTTGGTCCTGAGTCCTCCTTTCATTTTATTCGTTTATTTGGCAAACATTAATGTTTTTGCCAAGTGCTGGGGATACAACAATAAGCGAGATGGATTTCCTGATGCTAAGGTCTCAGGGAGAAACTCAGGAGGATGAATGAATGCCATGGTTTGTGGGAGCTTAAACCCCAGAGCAGAGAGACTTGCTTCTGTTATTGCAGGGTATCTTGTTATAAAGCAAAGGACTGTCTTTCAAGAAAATCCTTCACCACGGATTTTAAAGGTCTTGATTCTAGGCATCAAATGGATAATTAATGAGAACCAACTGTATAGCACAGGGAGCTCTACTCAGTGCTCTGTGGTGACCTAAATGGAAAGGTAATCTAAAAAAAGAGTGGATATATGTATATGCATAACTGATTCACTTTGCTGCCACCTGAAACTAGCACAGCATTGTAAAGCAACTACACTCCAATAAACAAGTTAATCAATTAAAAGGCTTAGCTTCTCTGGTGGCTCAGATGGTAAAGAATCTGCTTGCAGTGCAGAAGACCCAGGTTTGATCCCTGAGTCAGGAAGATAGATCCCTTGGAGCAGGAAATGGCAACCCACTCCAGTATTCTTGCCTGGAGAATCCCGTGGACAGAGGAGCCTGGTGGGTTACAGTTCATGGGGCCACCAAGTGTCAGACACGACTGAGTGACTAACACTTTCGCTTTCCCAAATTACCTAATGCTAAGGTTTATCTGCCCAAACTCCACCTCCCTACTTTGGAGAACAATGATTTGTTTTAACTGGGGTGAGCTAAAGAGAAAAAGTGGTTAATGAGTGTGGAATTTACTATCGCCTGTGAAAGTTGAAGCTGAACTGTATTTTTTAAGGTTTCAGTGGCATTTTTTTATCTTTTTTCCTCCAAGACACAAAATCTAGCTAGACTCAGAGGAAGCCAGCATGTAGCTGAACCACAGGAGAAAGCTGGAGGCAACTCCAGAGATGTTGACACAAGAGCCTGGAGGGGAGAGAGACAAATTCCCAGCACCAGCTGGAAAAGCAGCTTTCCACCAAGTCTGCTCCGTTTTAACGTTGCCTTCTTGAGCAGAGATGGCAAAGAGAGTTAGCCCCTCTGCTCCTGACCACAGTGGCTTGAAGAAGAAAGAGATGCGATGCTTGGGTCAGAGATAATTTGTGTTCTTGAAGCAGAATGTTATTGCCACACTAGTCAAGGTTTGAGCTCTAAGAAGGAAAAATATGTGGATTGGAAATTAGTGGTCCATAAGCTGAACTCTGCCTAAAGATGGCATTCATTTGGCGAGTATAGGGTTGGCCCACTGTTTAAATATTTTAAATAAGTTGCCAACATTTAAAAATCAGATGATTTTTTAAAAGGCGTGTTTGTACGTGCTAAGTTGCCTTGGTAGAATCTGACTCTTTGTGACGCTGTGGACCGTAGCCCACCAGGCTCCCCTGTCCTTGGGATTCTTCAGGCATAGATACCGATTTATTTATTCATTTGGCTGCTCCAAGTCTTAGTTGTAGCTCGTGGGATCTAGTTCCCTGACCAGAGATTGACCTGGGCCCCTGCCACTGGACCACCAGGGAAGTCCCCAAATCAGATGACTTCATAATATCCATATTTCCATCTTTCCTTGAAAACGCTGATCCCCTGGCCACAGTAAGCACATAGACCCTTCCTGGCCACAACTAGCAGAGTGGGGCAGGTGACACTCCTGCACATCATGCTGAGACTCCAGGCTACCACAGTGCCTCCCCAGCCTGCTCCATTCACAGAAATTAGCTGTCAGGCGTCTGAGTCTACAACCCCCAGCACAGGCCGCGGGAAGCAAAATAACTGAGTAGTCATAAGCACTGTTTTTATTTGTTTGAATTTTGACAGACCTGGAATTCAAACCTAGATCTGCTACTAAAGAGCCCACTAACCTTGGACAAATGTGCTACAGTGTCTTCATCTGCAAAAGGGGGCTTTGTTAGAAGAAGTACTTCATAATGTTGCAAGGCATGAACAAGATAAACTCTATAAAGCAATAGGCATTGGACTGGGATTAGAAGAAGCATAAAGTAAATAATGTGTCCTAAAGAAAAGTTTGCTGAGATGGTTAAATTAAAGGAAATTATAGAGGTCCCACCCTTTTACTGCTTTCAGGAGTCTCTTCACTTTCTCTGAAGACTGATCTGTAAGGAGAAGGAACTTGATAGGTTACATTATACTCAAATGTGTCTCCATTTTTTATTCTCTGCCAGTTTGAGGGGCTATGTGAAGAGATAGGGCATCAAATCAAATCATCCCTCTCTAAATAATGCTGAGAATGAGTCAAGGAATAAAACAGATTGTAAAAAAAAAAAAAAGACCAAACAGTAAAGAGTTGTAAGCTAAGGTCAGAGAACTCGGAGGGCAATATAAATGTCTTCAATTGCCCGTGAGTAACCTGGCCCCAGAGCAGCTGTGGTGGTTACGGTGGTTGTTAGTAGCTCCCCGGGTGCACCGAGTGATATAGCAGTTGGGGATTTCAGGAAAGGGGAGTGTCTTTCTTATCAGGATATGGGATACACAGGAAGGTGCCAGCTTCCTAATTGGTACCTGGGCTGACTATCTCCGGGAGCACTTAACTTGACGATCTGGGTGAACCACAGTGATGCATTTGAAGCAGTGTTTGCTGAAGTGTGTGCTGCAGAGGAGTGGAAAGAAAGGGACAGAGGGTGGGGGCTGTTCTGGAGTCATCCTGCAACTCAGAAATGGCCCTGGTGAGGAGCTTCTTCTCAATAGTATTGTATACACCCTGGGTTCTCTTTACTTCTCTGTTTGTAATCCAAACTTTCACAGTTGATTCTCCACCCCCGTTTGTTTGTTTCTGGATTTGTTTCTAACTTCTGTGTGTCCCGTGCTGAAACTTCATAATTCTGACTTGTTAGTATGTCCAAGACTGAACTCATCAAGTCACTGACACTCTGTAAAGTTAAGGTATGGGAAATTTCTTTCGTGAGGTGGTGATAATTACTGTGTGTTTTAGTACCTGGGGGAAAATAAATCGCATTGATATATTTGTCAGTCTGATCTAGTAGTTTTAGTAGTAAATTTAAGACCAACATATAGTCACATTGTATGTACTTAGAATTCCAATTCTGAATTGATGTTCTTTCTGATCTGCCTTTACCAGAAGTTATGATATTTATTAAGATGTGAATAGGACAAATAAGACTGTGGTGGAGGAAATGTTCCATACTCCCAGAGTGGTGTCTTTTTCATTTATTTCTTATTAGAGAATAGTTACTTTACAATATTGTGATGGTTTTTGCCAGACATCAACATGTATCAGCATTAGGTATACATATTTCCCCTCCCTCTTGAACCCCCCAACCTCAGAGTGGCATCTTGAATCAACTGTCCACCAGTGTTACTAGTGCTAAGATGTTTCTTACTTGATTGAAATAGATCTGGAAGAATTTTCATTCATAGCTCTTTTTCAGGATGATATGACTTGACATAACAGTAATGACTATATTTCTTATACAGATACATCAAAATCCATTCTGTTAGGAGATCAAGACTACACTTGTCCCATTCTTAGTTTTAGTTGTTGAGATTCCATATGGAATTCCAGAGAGGTAGTCAGGTAGTTTGATAGATAGATTAGCCTTCATTGAGAAAACCTTCTTTGCACATAGCTCCATAATACAGACAAAACTGGAAGTTGGATGCAACTTTAGGGAGAAATTAGACGGGAACATTCCATTTTCTTATTTTCATTTAAAAAAAGAAAGGCTAAATTTTTAACCAGCTTATTTTTCTTCTCTTGGGAGATTTTGAGGTATCTTCATCAACTTTCACTATTATTGAACATCATCATTTGTAGGCCAAGTTCTGTAGGTCTAGGAGTTATCTGCTGAATCAAACACACAAGGGCACACACAAAAAGATGCACATACACACTCCTATCTTATTTCTCCCTGATATCCTCCTGATGTGGTAAGTTACCCATGTGGTTCACTAAGGCAGAAACTCAGCTTCTTGCTGCTTCTACCCACAAACCAGATAATGACACAATTACTGCAGAGCCCTTGGATGGAGTTGCCGCTTAGAGATTAACGTCCTTGGTCCTGAGAGGCTTTGTCTCCTGTTTGCAGAAAATCATTACGGGGACTTGCACGTTTGTTTTTCTGCACTTGTATGTCTGGTGACAGTTGCAAAGAAAGGCACCTACATTCAAGAAATTTTGTGTTATATGAGTGTTTGTAAAACTATTTATAGCCATTGACATTAATTATTTTAAGAATACTGTGGTTTTCACTAACTAGAAGAATTATGCGGACTGTAGAAAATAGGAAAAAATGCAGGAAAGCACACATGGAAAAAATAATTATTCATGCTATTTAATCAACAGTTGAAGAGAAAACGATTCCTTTAGGATTCCTAAAGCAATGAGAAGTACATTCTGTGAACATTTTGGTGGAGATGTTTTTCCCTTTATTTCACATATATATCTTTCTGTTTGCCCTTCTATTTGCCATGAAGTGATGGGACTGGATGCCATGATCTTAGTTTTTTGAATGTTGAGTAGGGAGGCCGGGCATGCTGCAGTCCATGGGGTTGCAAAGAGTCAGAAACGACTGAGCAACTGCACTGAACTGAAATCTTTTTGAACTTTTTATCTTATATTAGCCTATTAACAATGTTGTGATAGTTTCTGCAGACAGCAGAGGGATTCGGCCATGCATATACACGTATCCGTCTCCCCCGACTCCCTTCCCTTCCAGGTTACCACGTACGATTGAGCAGAGTTCCCTGCACTGCACAGTATGTCCTTGTCGGCTCTCCAGATTAAATGTAGCAGTGTGTGCGTGTCCATCCCAAACTTTCCAACTAGTCCCTCCCCCATTCCCCCCCCCCAGCAACTGTAAGGTCCTCTCTAAGTCTGCCCACACACACATTTTTAACAAAATGAGGGTTTATGCTGCAGTACACTCCTTATACAGAGCCCATGGTACTTCCAGCAGTAGCGTCTGAAAAGCTTCAGCCTTGTTGGTTAGTCAGTGCAACCTGAGTCATAAATTAAACCTGGGGATGGGACTGTGGCCATGACTACATCTGTCATAAAAAATGATCACAAATATGTCACTGTCAGCTTCTATCATATGGCTTTTTTATGCATAATAATCTGCTTTGTGAGTGTAACTTGGTTTATTTAATGTAGCTTCTATTCATAGACACTTGGCTGTTTCCAGTTTCTCTATATCTAAATAATATTTACTATACCTTCATAAATGTGTGTTTGGGGGAAATTTCCTAAAAGGTCACTTTGAGTCAGAAGATATGGCAGCAGTTTTGAGGAATATTTTCTGTGTTGATAAATCATCCTGTATCCATGTTTCTATCCACACTTATCCCTCCTTTGTCTCTCTTGATCTTCCTTTCTTCTCCCCCTGCCTTTCCCCTCTCCCTCCCTCTCTTTCCCTCACCATAACACACACACACACACACACACACACACACACACACACACACACACACCATCTCTCCTTGGTTAAATGAAGCACTTGATGTAGTGAAATAACCAAGGGGTGTTCAGAAACCAAGGTGGTCACCATATCTGAAGCACAGGTTGGAAAACTATGAGCCGACTCTATAAAAAAAAAAATGGGTAACAAAGAAAACAGCTATCCTCTGATGAGGATCTCATGCCTTTTGTTACTGATACAGTGTGTTTTGTACAATGAGTGAAAATCAAGAGAAAGCAGAAAATCTGTTAAGAATCAGGAGTCGGGCAGTCATTGATAAGTCAGGCTGAAGTATTGATTACTGTGAGCATCTCTCTGGACTCTAACTTTCTAAGTCAGGGAGAAATCATGGGTATAACACAGAGGTGGGGAAACTTCTGTACCGTGAGCATCCTAGGTTAATACTGAAACTGAGACAGTCTAAATGGAAAGAAGTTCAGAATGGCGTCTGTATTTCAATTTGAAGCATCAGTGGCAAGACTTCAATATCCACAAGAAAGCTCTAGTTCTCTTGTGGCAGTGGATGAGGAAGAATCTAGATTGGTCCAAAATCCACTTAATTCACAGCATCTCCCTTCTCACTTGGTTTGACTCTCAATTGGATTTGATCTGGTTCAAATGAACTCTTTTCATAAAGTATCACATTAGGGCAGCACTGCCTCTAGGAAAACTTATGATCGTTTGAAAGGCAGACTTTATTTTTCCACTGGTAATAATCAAGCATTATATACTTGTCTAAAACCTTTGCCTTGTTTTCCATTTCAGATCTCTATGTTCTGTTTTCAGGGAAAATGCCTTGCCTTGGGGTTATGTGGAGCCAGATATGCAGATGAAATCTGAAATGCTTGCTTGCACATTCGTTTTCCTAATATCCAGATATTTATGTTCATGTGGACTAAATATCCAAGTGGTCCAGTGACTGCACACATTTGAATAGCTGGCATTAGACAGGCAACTGTAATGCCTAAGTTTTCTTCTTTAAGCACGTAACTCAGAGACACACTTTCACGTCTGTTCATGGTAAGTTAAGAATGAAGAGATAGAGAGAATACTATAGTGGCTAAGAGCAAAGTTTTAGACTTAGACCTGGGTTGGCATACTGACACTACCATTATTAGCTGTGCAGCTTGAGGACGAGTTTATTTAATGTGTCTGTTTTCATTTCCTCACTTGTAACATGGGTATAATAATATATAAACTTTATGGTGATGCTGCACGTTTGAGGAAGTAATTCTATATAAAGAGATTAGCATAGTCCAGAGCCAATAGTAAGTGTTCTGTCAGTAGTATTAACAGTTTGCAGCAGCAGCAGCAGCTGGGATGTGGATGAGAATTGGAAGGAAGGTGACTTGGCACCAAAGACTTTATCTTCATGAAGCCGTAGATAGTCCTATTCTTCCATGTGATTCAGTCAACATATGTGATGTCTTAACCATTTTAAGTCAAATGAAATATACATGATTGAGTGAATGGATGAATGAATTAAATGGACAACAACAATGCACTCCTGTGTTCTGGATGGTATTTGATGTAGACTCAGAGAACAGAGTTTTAATGGATCAGTGACTGGGTAAGAACATCTAACCAGAGAGAATGCTAGCAGCAAAAGGCACAATGATTAATTATCTTTTTATTTCATACGTTTAATAGGCATTTGAGATTCTATTCTGACTGGTCACTAGAGAAAAGCATGGGGTGTTTTGAGGGAGTAGGAACAATTTCATTTGGCTGTAGCCTAGAGTGGGGAAAGGAATATGCCAAAGATAAAGTTCAGTTCAGTCGCTTAGTCGTGTCTGACTCTTTGCAACCCCATGAACTACAGCATGTCAGGCTTCCCTGTCCATCACCAACTCCTGGAGCTTCCTCAAACTCATGTCCAAGTCGGTGATACCACCCAACCATCTCATCCTCTGTCGTCCCCTTCTCCTCCTGCCTTCAGTCTTTCCCAGTATCAGGGTCTTTTCCAGTGAGTCAGTTCTTCGCATCAGGTAGCCAAAGTATTGGAACTTCAACTTCAGCATCAGTCCTTCCAGTGAATATTCAGGATTAATTCCAATGAATATTCAGAAAGACAAAGTTAGAAAATGTTATACTTAGCATTTGGTCTTTTTCTGGCAAGTTGAGGGAGTCACTTTTGCTATAGGACAGTCTGAACCACTGCAGCATTGTATCCCAGGCACCCTAGGGTCTGGCAGTAGGTAGTCAGCACACATGGGTTCTCAATTTTAGAAACACAGAGTCTCATTTTTAATTTTTATTTTTCTGATTGTATAAGTTGTGTGCATATTTTCAATAATTTTCAACATTCTACAATCAAATCATTGATTTAGTCATGCCTTAGATACTTTTTTAAACATGTTCTCTTTCCCAGATTTTATGCTAGGCACTGATCCCAGAGATAATTAAGACTTTTGTTTGTTTCCCCCACAGCTCTACCAAGTGTTCTGCACATAATAGGTTCAAAATTAATAGTTCTGTCTTAAAGGAACAAGTGTTTTACTATAAGGAGAAAAAAAATCTACCTCCCTATCATTCTTGGCAATTATGTGTTTCCAAAACAATTGAACTGAACCAGTCTATGGAATACAAGAAAGCCACTTAATTTCATGTCCAGTCTTTCCAATTAAAACAGAAACTAAAATGTGTCTCCTGAAACTCAGCAGCACGCTTCACCTTCTTTCTCAGCTTTGTCCAGAATGTGTACTATTAATGTAGGAGATGATGCTGTTTATTCAAGACATTGGACTGAGCAGAGGGAGGGAGGCACACACCTGCCTTATGCAGAGCCTGTGACTTTCCAGCAGCGGCAACCAAAACTCTTCATTTCAGTCTAGCTAATTATGCAGGACAACCTGCACCATAAATTGAAGCTGGGATGAGGCTATGACCAAGTGTGCGCCTGTGATGTTTATGAGCTGTAAGGTCATTGCAGAAAACAGCAAGGAACATAGTTGTAATAGACTGTTGGCCTCTAAGGAAATTATTAATTAAATTTTATCTTCTCCCCGGCATGCTTCAGTACCACCACTATGGGTCTTTAGACCTGGGGAAACTACACCTCGGTAATAACTGGCCTTATCATCAGGCTGGCAGTCATTTAATATGCTCCTTTGTCTGACACCAGTCATGAACTGAAGTGTGGGATGTCAAGGTTTTTGCAAATGCCAATCGCATGCCTCACTGTACCTCGGGCCCAGGGTTCAGATCTCACGATAGGAAATAAAGAATCCACAGCGGGTGGAGTAATCCATTTCTCTGGAAATGAGTTGTGGGCGCAGTCCTGTTTGCAGCAGCCAGCCCTTTCTCTTTCCAATGTTATCTCCAGCAGAGCTATAACATCACTCTCAAAAGACCAAAGCAGAAGAAGTTCAAGTGTCACTGTGTGGACACCATCTAGATGGAATGCTATTTTTGAAGCTTTGGCTTATGGTGCTGACTTGACAAGAAAAATCAGAGCCAGAGTGTCATTTCCAACTACTTTTCTTTGAGTGATTTCCCAGATGGCTTGGCTCAGCCCACAAATCAAATGGCATTTTCCTTACTGTTGGTAAGCGCTTGCTATGTCAGCCAGCTGTGTTCCTCCTGCCCCACGCTGGATCCCCTGCGTTAAATGTGTTCTGATCAGCTGGTGGCTATTCCAGGGACCCACACAGCAGATTGGAGTCCAGCTCTGGTTTTCCATAGATGGGCGGTCCTGCCCCACTAATGGGGATTTAAGCACCTTCTTTTCAGGCAAGACAGCAGGTCGAGAATATAAGGCACAGATGTGTATGATTAGATTTAGAGTTTTCCAAATTGTTGCTTAAACAGGCCTTCTGTGGCCCAGCTCTCTATTTTGATGACTGGGCCATTTGCCCCTGGTTTAGACATTTGAGACACTCACCCCTCCTCCTCCCTTCACTCCTCTTTGTTATAGAAAACTCAGGATAGAAAAGATCTAGGAGGAGTGAAAATTTAACTTGAGCGATCTTGACTGATTGCCATCAGTAAGATCGAGAATGAATAAAACAGTCTCTAAAAGGAAGACTACTAAGTGACTGGGCTGATGCTAGCCTTGACAATTTTTACTCAAATGGCCTCTAAGTAGGCTGCGATATTTGAGGTGAGCATCATATGTGGATATCACATTTGTGTCTTTATCATGACCTTCCTAATCATGTCATATCCCCTCACTGGGAAGACTCTGGTGCAGACAGTTGGGATTAGGAGCACTTTTATTTTCTACATTAAAATTTCATTGAGAAATCTGGCCCCCTAAAATCCATTCTGGAATTTTAAAACTATTTTAAGGTGATGTACTTTATGAAACCTTGATAAGCCCTTTGGACACTTTGGAAAGGAGATGGATAGAAAATAGTGTTTTCAGTGAATTTATCACTAAACCAGGTTAGAAATTGTTATTAGTAATGCTGGATGGAACGCAAAGGGTTGCTACAGCTTAAGGAAGAAAGAAATGTGCCAATTGTATACAATTCTTATAGGAACTTACTCTTTTCAACTTAATTTTTATTGGCGTTTTGTTGCTTGACAATATTGTTAGTTTTAGAGGAAGCAAAATGAATCAGCCATATATATATCCCCTCTTTTGGACTTCCTTCCTGTTCAGGTCACCTATAATGTTTTAAGTCGAGTTCCCTGTGCTATACAATATGCTCTCATTAGTTATCTATTTTTTATAGTACGAACAGTGTATTTGTGGCAATCCCAAGCTCCCAGTTCCTCCCACCCCCACCCCCCACTTTCCCCCTTGGTATCCATATATTTGTTGTCTTCATCTATGTCTCTATTTCTGCAAGTAACATCATCCATACCATTTTTCTAGATTCCATATGCATGCGTCAATACACAACGTTTATTTTTCTCATTCTGACTTCACTCTGTATGAGAGTCTCTAGGTCCAGCCGCATCGCAACAAATGACCCAGTTTCATTCCTTTTCATGGTTGAGCAATATTCCACTTCATATATATATAGCTTAGACTCAAAAGCGGCAAGCAGTGTGGACCCTTATCTTGTCCAGCTTTCTGCCATTTGCATGATTTCTTCTAGGAGCGCCCTGCTGAGTGATCCTCCAATGTTTTATGAATAGCCTCAGCCCTCAAAAGTTTGAGCCCTCATATTCCTTCTCCAGGGAATCTTTCTGACCCTGGCATCGACACTGCTGGGTACTGGCAGGCAGGTTCATTGCTACTGAGCCACCAGGGAAGCTCAGGTTGTCTCTACCTCTTGGCTGTTGTGATTAATCCTATTTGAACATGGGTGTACAAGTAGCTGAGTTCCTGCTTTCAATTCCTTTGGCTATACACACCTAGTGGTGGAATTGTGGAGTCATATATTTATGTGGATATATAGTTTCCCCAACACCATTGTTGAAGAGACTATCTTTACTCCATTGTATATTCTTGGCATCTTTATAGGTGTGTGGGTTTGGCTCTGGGCTGTCTGTTCTGTTCCGTTTGTCTATGTGTCTGTCCCTGTGCCAGTATCACACTGTGTACTATAGCTTTGTATTTATTTTGAAATTGTGATGCTTCCAACTTTGTTGTTCTTAAGAGAGCTTTAGCTATGCTGGGTCTTTTGTGATTCCATATAAATGTGGGGATTGTTTTTTCTGTTTATGTAAAAATGCCACTGGAATTTTGATGAGGACAGCATTGAATCTGTAGATCTCTTTGGGTTCTGTGGAGATTTTAATAATACTGTCTGCCAGTCCATGAATGTAAAATGTCTTTCTACTTGTTTGTGTCTTCTTTAATTTCTTTCATCAGTGTTGTATAATTTTTGAATACTAGTCGTTCACCTCCTTGATAAGGTCTTTTCCTAAATATGTTTTTTAATACTATTATGAAAGGGATTATTTTCTTAATTTCATTTTTGGATTGTTCACCGCTGGTGTATAGAAATATAGTTGATTTTTGTGCATTGATTTTGCATCTTGAAACTTTGCTAAATTTGTTTATTAGCTATAATAGATATTTTGTTAGGTTTCTTTAGGTACAAGATCATATCATCTATGGACAGTTTGCCTTCTTGTTTTCTGATTTGGATGTATATTCTTTTTCTTTCTCAATTGCTCTAGCTAGAACTATGTTGAATAGAAGTAGTGAATGGGCATTCTTGTCTTGTTCCTAGACATAGAGGAAAAGCTTTCAAACTTTCACCATTGAGTGTGATATAAGCTGTGGGATTTTCATAAAACTTGAACAGCGCATATGAATCTTTGAATCAGTTTTTGAATTCCTACCCAAAAATGCCACCAGTAGAGTTTTCATAGCAATTGCACTGAATTTGTGTATGACTTTGGGTTATGTATACCACATTTATCATCTTAACAGTATATTATGATACAGTATTATGATAACACTGATAATAGTGTTATTGTCTTAACAGTGTTGTATTGACTATCAAACATTGATTATCTTCCCATTGATTTTTGGTCTTTAATTTCTTTCAGCAGTATTTAGTTTTAAGTGTGCAGTCTTATATCTCCTCGATTAAATCTATTTCTAAATGTTTTATCCTTTTTATGCTATCAATAGAATTATTTTCTTAATTTCCTTTTTGAATTGCTTACTGCTAATATGGAGGGCAAAAACCTGATTTTTGTGTATTGATTTTGTATACTGAAACTTTGCTGAATTTATTTATTAGGTATAACAGATTTTTTTCCTGAATTCCGTAGGGTTTTTTAAGATCAAGTCATCCATAGATGGAGATAGTTTTACTTCCAATTTACCTTCTGAATTGAATACTTTTTCTTTTTCTTACCTAATTGTTCTAGCTGTAACTTTTGATGCCATGTCAAATAAAGTTGTCTTATTTCTGATCTTAGGGGAGAAGCTTTTAGTCTTTCACCAGTGAGTATGATATTTGTTGTTGTTGTTCAGTTGCTCAATCATGTTGGACTCTTTGTGACCCCATGGACTGCAGCGTGAGGCTTCCCTGTCCTTCGCCATCTTCCAGAGCTTGCTCAAACTCGTGTCCATTGAGTTGGTGATGTCATCCAACCATCTCATCCTCTGTCATCCCTTTCTCCTCCTGCCTTCAGTCCTGCAGAAGTATGATATTTGTTAAGGATTTTTCATAAATGGTCTTAATTGAGTTCAGAAAGTTTTATAACTTCTATTCCTAATTTATTGAATCTTTCTTTATCATGAAAGGGTGTTGGATTTTGTCAAATGCTGAGATGATCATGTGTTTTTTCCTTCATTCTATTAATTTGATGTGTAGTGTATTGATTGATTTTCAGGCCCTGAACTACTCTTGAAATCCTAGAATAAATCCTGCTTGGTGAGGGTGTTTAATCTTGTAGTAGACTGCTGAATTATTTCCCTAGTATATTGTTGAGGATTTTTGCATCAATATTCATAAGAAATATCAATCTATACTTTTCTTGTAATATCTTTGTCTGGCTTTGGTTACCATAGTAATGCTGGCCTCATAAAATAAGTGAGGAAGCATACCCTCCCCTTCAGTGTTTTTGAAAGGATTTGAGAAGGATTGGTATTCATTCTTTAAATGGTTGATAGAATTCACCATGATTACATCTAGCCCTGGGCTTTTCTTCATTTTATTACTAGTTCAATCTCTTTGTATGGGTCTATTCATATTTTCTTTCTCCTTGAGTGAGTTTTGGTAATTTGTGTGTTATCTAGGAATTTGTCCAGTTCATCTAGGTTATCCAACTTTTGATGTACAGTTGTTCATAGCGATCTCTTATAATCTTTTGTATTCCTGTAAGATTGCAGTAATGTTAATACGTTCTTTATATATACCTATATATATATATATTTGCCATCATTAGGGTGTGTTATCTTGATTTTTACTAAAAACTGGATCCAAGAAGCTTTTGCTGCTTGGTCCTGGATCTGACTGTATTTCTTTTATTCAGTTTAAGATAAAAATGTACTGGTGGTAGTGGTAATAACAGCATCAATAATAGCTGTTGTTGTTTGTTGTTGTTTAGTCACTAAGTCGTGTCCGACTCTTTGCCACCCCATGAACTATAGCCCACCAGGCTCTTCTGTCCATGGGATTTCCCAGGCAAGAATACTAGAATGGATTGCCATTTCCTTCTCCAAGGGATCTTCCTGACCCAAGAATCGAACCTATGTCTCCTCCTTGGCAGGTGGATTCTTTACCAGTGAGTCACCTGGGAAGCCCCATGCTTTCCATGTGCCAGCTACTGTGTGTGAAACAGTTCACAGACATCATCTTACTTAACTCATAAAAATCCACGGGATAGCTATTACCATCCTATTCTCTATGTTTTTAGGAAAACTAAAACACAATGTAGTTCAGTCATTCACCAAGTTAGAATATCAAAGATCTCAGAGAATGGAAAAAAAAGAGAAATTTCATCTTGCTTGGATTAGTCCAATACTTAGGAGTCCATAAAATTCACCAATCCTACAAAATGCACATTTTCTCTCATGTTTTGCCTATAAGTACTAAGATATTTTTTCTTTTTGTGGCTGACATTACCCATTAGCACAGATGGCTTGAGTTGGGGGGTAGGAAGGGGAATATGGAAGAATGAAGTATTTGGAAGAAGAGATGATCTTTGAGGATCGCCTGTCACTAAGTGCTAGAAAAACAGATAATCTGGATAACTCACATTAAAACAAAAGCTCAACAGCAAATAAAAATGGCCTCTGTGGTTAAGATATTTCAGGCAAAGCTGGATCACTGGAGAGACAGTTTTCACTAATATAGCTGTTTAGTTGCTTTATTTTTTATATACAGAACAAAACTTAGAGACCACCCAAATGTAGAGCAAGCTGAACGGATATAAAAGAAAGAAGGGATAGACCTTGATTACCTTTGGGTTCTGTATGCCATTCAGTCTGCTTACTCTGCAGTCTTTCAGACAACATTTATTTTAGTAGGTAGGCCATAATTTGTGATTTTGGTGGGTGTGTTAATATAAAGGAGAATGTACTCTGTTTCCCTAGTCAACCAGACACTGAACAAGGAATTGCAGAAGTGGAGACCCTTTCCACTGATTTAATTCAGTGCTGGATCATGTAAACCACAGTCTGAAAGAAGAGCATGAAGACTGGTTCTGCTTTGTGCAGATTTCTTTAAAAGATGAAATGAGAGGTTCAGGGAGAAAAGATACCACCTTCCCAGAACTATATCAGACATATTAATCATGGAAGGTCCAAAAAGAGTTCCTGGAACACAAACAATAGGACCCATGAGGGTCACTTCCCATAACCCATTGCATTTTCCAAGTCACTCTCCATCAGCTGGATAATACTGTGTAATCCCTTATGCTGATTTAAAATTCCATCAGAGGGAAGTAATGTATTTCTGTTCTGGAGGTTTGCTATGGTAAATGCATTACTAGATTAACTTTATCTTCACTATTACAGGGGTCTTTTAGGTGCTAATATAATTTTAAAATAAAACAAAAAGTCTTCTATTTGAAAATGTGCTTTTCACACCTGAACTCATTTGTGATGTTTATTGAGTACTATTTGACATCTGAGAAGCTCATATCATGTCCTTTACAGGCAGAGGAGCCTTCACAATAAAAGAATTAGACAGTCAAACCTTTAAATGATATGGGATCAGTCTAGTATTGGGCCCAAATGAGGTTTCATCCTTACTCCTTTGTGTATTTTAATTCTCTGATAATGAGCAAGGTTGGTTGTCCTTAAGCTTTGTTGCCACAGACATCTTTCATCAAAAGAAATCTCACTTGTGGGTATGAATAAATATAGTACGTGAAGGTGCCATTGGAAGAAGGAGGAAGATTGTCTCACTCTTCTCTCTAGAGGCCCTTGAGGGGTTCCAAGGAGGACTTTGCAAGATAGTTTTTTGGCTCCATTATTGAAAAGCATTCCATTGAAAGGAATTCAAATGTACAAATGCATTCCTATGATAATAATGAAAACAATACAGAAGGATACAGACCAAACAGTTACTATTCCTCCCTTCAGCCTCCACTCCCCTGACCAGAGGTCACTGCCATGAGCAATTTTGTGGGTATCATTATGGATCTATTTTTCTCTATTGAGAAATGATAAACATATATATTGCTAATTAATGTATAGCTTTAGGATTTTAAAATATACATTCTGTGTGCATTTAAGTTCCATAGGAGTTTTTGTCTGTGGTGTTCACTAGTTTAGTGTTTAGAACAGAGCCTGACATACAGTGAAAGTGTTAATCACTCAGTCGTGTCCGACTCTTTGTGACCCCATGGACTATAACCTATCCGTCACCTTGGTCCATGGAATTCTCCAGGCAAGAACTCTGGAGTGGGTTGCCATTTCCTTCTCCAGGGGATCTTCTCGACCCAGGAATCAAACCCGGGTCTCCCATGTTGCAGGCAGATTCTTTATCTTCTGAGCCACCAGGGAAGCCTAAACATATAAACCATTAATAAATGTATGCTGGATTAGGGACCAAACTATCCTGCAACTTGCATTTTGTGTTCAGTAATAGGTCTTAGAGTTCTTTCCCTGTTAGTACATTTAGAGCCATCTTATCCTTTTTAAAGGTTGCATTGTATTTTATAGCGCGGATGTTCCAGAATTTAACACCTTTCCTGCAGATGTATTTCTGGTTGTTTCTAACATTCTACTACCAGCACTGCTACAGTAAATGACTCAGTGACTCTTTGTCGTTTGTCATGTACAAGTGCATAGCATCTTTGAAGAGGGGGTTCTGATTTAAAGGATGCACACAGTCTGATTTCCTTTAGGTTGATCCCTAGATTTCTTTCTCTTCTACCAAATGATAACAGAGAAGAACTGATTTGGTAGAAAACTCATCATTTGCCACTATTCTGTTGATATTTAAGTTTGTAACCTCTGCTATAAATCATCTGCAGGGCAATCCCTTCTATTTAAACCGCATGGACCTTTCCCCAAATTTATATTTGACTTAATTTTAGCTAAATCCAAGTATGCTTCAGGTCAACAGGTTCTCGTGTAATTGACCTGACAGTTATTGACAGCACAAGATAAGTCTTTTTCAAAAAATTAGTAGCACCTGTTCACAATGGATTTATTGTGTTTAGTGATCAGAAGCTGGGACCTTATCATCTGTCTCCAGCTTGTCAAACCACTTATCATGGCCTTTGAAATTCCTGTATTGGTGCTGAGTGATGAATGAACATCAAAGAGGTGTTTTCCTGCTCTTTCAGTCATCTTGGCTGTTGACGATGGCCAGAGCACGGTATTAGGCCTGTCTCTAGAATTCTGGCACGGGGAGCTTGAGGTTTAAGATAGGAGAATATTTTTGAATGTCCTCCTCCATCTGATGCTTTCTCAGAATAATTCAGCCAGAGTGAAACCTCAGTACGATTTCTATTTATTTGTATTGTCATTTACACAAAGGGAAAGCTGTCTGTGGCTTTCACAATGCAGAGAGCCCTGTGGAGCTTGGCTGGCCCATCCTGTGTAAGTAGACTCTGATTTTGATTAATAAAGAATGTCTCCGTCCGTATGGGGCTTTGCTTTCTCGTGTGGAGATAAACAAACAGATGACTCTCTGTAGGCTGGCCTTGGTGGAGAGCTGCAAGTCCCCTGTTCGACTGCTCCTGCCTCCCTGAGCTGGACCCTGCCCCCCAGATACATTCTACTCTCCTGAGTCCTGCTTGTGCTATCACCTCTTCCTGACACCAGGCCCCATGTGTTCTCAAGTCACTGCTCAAAGGACACTTCCTCTATGTTTATGCCCTCTGGTCCACACAGCAGATTTACTGGCTCCTTCTACTCTGACCTGTGGCCCTTGGTATTTTTCTCTATGATGGTACACTGTTGGAAATTTGGAAATATAAAGAAACACAGAAGGAAGAAAATTAAATTGCCTATTACCACACTACCTAGGAACTTCTATTAATTTTTTGGTGTGCACTTTTCCAATACATTTGTTTCTATGTTCAATATCTTAAATATATTTCTGTACAAATATGTTTCAATGTATTTGTATACAGATATAAATATATAGTGTGTATACTATATTAAGGCTTTCCAGGTGGCTCAGTGGTAAGGAAATCCACTTGCTAATACAGGAGACACGGGTTTGATCCCTGGGTTGGGAAGATTCCCTGGAGAAGAAAATGGCAACCCACTCTTGTATTCTTGCCTGGAGAATTCCATGAACAGAGGAGCCTGGCAGGCTACAGTCCATGGGGTCACAGAATCGGACATGACCTAGTGACTAAAAAGCAACAACATACTGTATAGCGCTATGTTTATACATCATTAACAGTGTGATACAACTACCTAACAATATGTTGTGAACAATTTCATATATCATAAATTACAGTAAGTTTTTCAGAATTTTATCTGATGCTTAGGATAATTTAAAAATTATTCTCCATACTTCTGCATCTAAGTTGCTTCTGATTTTTTTTTTGGCTGTAATTCATAATGCTATAGTAAACATCCTTTTGGTAAATCTGTGTATACATACTTGATTATTTTCTTAGAGTTAACTTTTACAACTGGTATAACTAAGTCAGAGGACAAGTGCATATATATTTCTAATGATTTTGATAAGTTTTACTAGGTTTTATTATAACACCTGCCAGCATGAAAGTCATGTAGGTACCTATTTTTCAATCTCACTTACCTGTAATTTCTTTCCAATGTTTGTGTTTATATTATCTGAAATAGTGCCTGACCTATAAGAGATGTCAAGGAATATTGAATAATTGAATGGAGAGAAAAGAGAAAAATTGGTGGCATGTGGATGGCACTTGAAGTTTATCCATAAACTAATCCAGATCCTATTTAAAGCAATATTACCCAAGGTGTGTTCCATATCAGGAAATAGTAATTAACCTCCTTTATGGTCCTGGACTACAACTCTCCTATCCACACAGTGAGTATAGTGAGGGAGTTGGACAAAACAGGTTAAATAAAGAAGAAATTATTAAAGTTTGTGATAAACACACAGGAAATAAACAGGATACTGTCTTAGAATAGTGCAAACTTTAGCCTGTGTCAGCATCCCCTGGAGGCTCGTTAATACACAGATATCTGCTTCTGCTTTCCATCCGAATTTATGATTCAGCAGATGTGGGGCAGGGCACGGGAGCTTGTGCTTTTGAGGGGTTCCCAGGTGTTGCTCACACTCTTGGTCCAGGTACCACACTTTGGGGACTACTATGACAGGCAGGAGCAGTTGGGCAGGACTGGGGAGGGGATGGGAGAGATTATTGTTTAGGTGGCTGCAAAAGCTTCGTCTAAAGAGAAGATGGCTAAAATGAGACCTGAAGGATGGGGAGGGAGAGGCATATAAAGTCTCAGAAACAGTATTTCAGGCTGAGGCAAGAGCAGATGTCCAGAAACAGGAAAGGCTTCACTCATATAGGAGCTGGGAGGAGACCGCTGGGGCTGGAAGGTACTGAGGAGGAGAATGATGGAAGCTGATGTCAGAGGGGCTGGTTTCAGCATGGGATGGTGTTGAGCCTTAACACCATGGGAGGAGGTTGAATTACCTTAACACAGTGGAACACCAACAAGGATTCTAAAAAGAAATGGAAGGAGCTGTCATTCATAGTTTAAGGAGATCACTGTCTGTTGAGAGGAGAAAGGATGGAAAGTTAGCAGGAATAGCATGAAGAGATCAGATTTGGAGACCCTGACCATGGACTTGGGTGAGAGATGAGGTTGACCTGACCTAGTGAGTGACATGGGAGATGCTAAGAAGGAAGGAATGAAGATCTGTTGCAGCCCCCAAAAATGTTTGTGGCTCCAACAAATTTGGAACCAATTTTTGACTGTTAGACTTTTCAGAGCCTCTGAAATGGAAATGTTCACTGTGAATCCTAGGGAGATGTTTTTCCCCAGAGCTCCTCAAGCAGTTGTCTCTCTGTCATTGGGCAACCTAGAGGGGTGGAATGGGGTGGATGGTGAGAGGGAGGTTCAAGAGGAAGCAGACATATGTAAACCTGTGGCTGATTCATGCTGATGTATGGCAGAAGTGTTGTAAAGCAATTATCCTCCAATTAAAAATTTTAAAAATGTCACTGGGAGTTGATAGTTGAAGCTTCTGCCATTTCAGAGGCTCTGGTCCTCTGTTGGCCTCAGTAGCAGAGGCATCCTGTCCAGTAGAAAGGCTCCCTCTTCATTCACATTCCATGTAAGCTAGTCAGTCTTCTAGCTAAGGGTGGAGATGGTCTTAGGAGCACCATGCCATGGACTGCTGGCTTCAGGCAAAATGTGAAGTAAAAGAAATGTGCCCATAGATTAGATGACTCTAGAGACCGTGCGTTCTTTGGATTCCTTGAACAGGTAAGAATAGGGAGGGGTGTGTACCCAGTTTTGAGGATATGAGACGCTTTCATACATATGGCTGTTTTGTGATTGCCTCCTCAATCTAATCTTTTAGTGGAATCCTGACATATGCAAGGAGTAACTCACAAATGCTACCTGAGACATTTTGTGCTATCGCTGTTTCTGCTAAGCTCTTTGTGGGCGCCACAGGGAAGGGGAGAGGGAATGGGAGCTTTCACAAGATGAGAGTTACTTCACAACTTACCATGTGTGTGTGTTGTGTGTTTGTGTGTTTGTGTGTGTGTGGGAGACTTTGAGCACTGAACCCCTCTGAACCTCAACTTTGTCATTCAGAACTGGAAATAATAGTATTTACCTCATGAAGTGCTTCTGGGAATCCACAAAGTCATTCAGATACAGATTTTAACACAATATTGGCTATTATAATAGTTGCTACTGTTATTAGAGGGAATTATGTGTTTTCCATCTCAGTTTTGATCAGATTTTAGCTTGTCTCTCCTTAGCTGCCTAAAACCTCAAACCACTGTCACGCCTCTTCTCCACCTTCATTCCCAGTTCTTCCTACATGGATGGTCTTTTACACTGAGTGGTATCTCTGAAAAATGGTCATTTCTCTAGCCATACATTAATTTAGAGAAATTTCCTCTTGTGTTTTTTTCCAAGGCATCTTATTTAAAAACTGGAATGAATTTTCTTCTTTGGGACTGGAACTTGATTATTTCTTTATCATCAGCAAAATACCTCAAAGATAACTGAATATGTGATAGAGAAACTTTTGATGAGCTGGTAGAATTAGCAAAGACATCGTTCTGCATTTACGCAAGGCACAAATTTCAGGATGTAAAATGGGGGCTTTACAGGAGACTCCATTGGTTCACTCTTTTCTTCCTCATTATTAGTGATTTAACAACCATTTTCTTTTAAAGGAACATCTTAAAATAAGTTTTTAATCACCATACTGTGACAAGTGGAGAATCTGAAAAGATATGTCCCAAACAGGTGGTTTAAACACTTCCCTCTGCTTGACTTGTAAGTTATAACATAAGAAATGGTGTGTCAGGGTGACTTAATTAAGTGACTTAATTAAAGTCTTTCTGATGTCTATTTGGGAGAACTAATGAGTTTCTTTTATCAAATTTATTCCAAGCACTTCCTGAGATGCAAAATCTGAATTAACTAACATCTCTATAAATCTGATGAGGAAACCAAGTTCTAAAAATAACGTGTGCAGTGCTGGAAGGATCTGGATGAAAGCATAGAAGCCATCTGAGTGGATGTGGAGAAAGAGTATCTGATCTTGATGTTTTCAAGCTTGGCTCAGTTGAAATACTTCTGCAATTTAGAGTGGTACAGGTGTCCTCAATAATAAGTCAGATGCCAACACGAAGGGTTGGATTCTGGATACTGCTCTTTGAATACAGGAGTCACCTTGAAATTCAGAGGAGTAAAGAATAGAGAGTAAAACTTATTTCTCTTATGCTGTTAAACCTCCTTATGAAGTTTTGTTTTTTTTTTTAACCAGAATGATAACAAATCTGAACATTATCCAGTACTATGTGGAAACACACAGAACGCCTAGACATGAATTTCCTGTGCTCAGTCTCATTAAAAATGTATTTAAATGCTTTCAGACATCATATCAAAACTGTATTTTAACTTATAAATGGAGACATTAACAGGCCTACTGTGGTTATTATTTACAACTATGAGTCTGAGTGACATTTTTGAAATTAATTTTCTACAACATATAAAAAATCCTTACCTATTGGGAACTTTAAAAGACTATCAATTTGCCAAAGTAGTGTATCTGACACTTTTGATAAAATCTGCTTATTCCTTCTGAAACGTCTGTTTCCAGCTATGCATTTTCTACCAAGGGTTTAATCATTGGCCTTATTAGTTCTTCTTACTTCTAAGAAGAATAGGACTCTTAATTGTGTTTCAATGAAATATGGAGCTAATTTTTTTATTCAAACTTTACTAGTAACTATTGATGGTTTACATACACATGTATGAATCATTCTTTGTGGGTTTTTCTCGCTTTCTTTAGAGATGGAAATCTAATCAATCCGTTAAAAAGTAAAAGCCAACGGGGTACATTTTAAAGACATTTAATGACTTTATTTAATGACTTAGAAATTGGGCAGCATCTTATCTAGCAGATAGAAACTCCAAAGAGCTATACAAAATGGAAGGCTGGTATAGGCAGAAGAGGACAGGACAAGAAAATAGTAGATTATTTCTTCTTTAGGGGACAGAAAGGGTCTATCAGGCAGGTTACCTCACTGGTGTTGACCAGGAAATTTCAGACTAACCAGTTAAGATTATATTCCTGGGACAGGTGGAAACAGCAGTTAGGTTTGGTATTGTCTTGATTTGGTGACATGGGCTTAGCATTAAGTGACTCCATAGGGGGCCTGTTGGCTACTTTTAAACAATTTGCTCCTTTTGATCAGACTGTCAGCTTAACTGAGAGATGTCATAAAAAATTAAGGCATTAGCACCCTTCTCAGCTACCTCTCTGTAGTTCTCACAACTTTTCCTGATCCTCTGTGTGATATTCACAGGTCATGGTGTTTGGGTTTTCTTTTATTTGGCTGACAATCTCTCTGGTATTCATAGGTCATGACTTTTAGGGTCACACGTCTTTAGTAGATCATTTTCTTCATCCTTTTTCCAGCATTGAAGTCATAAAGAGAGAATTTTCTTGGTAGTTAGCAGCTATGAAGATGCATTTAAAGCTTTTCAGAGAATACAGCCTGCCGGGGAGATGACTACTTGTTGTTGTTCTTCAGTCGCTCAGTCAGAACTCTTTGCAACACCATGGACTGCAGCACACCAGGCTTCCCTGTCCTTCACCATCTCCCAGAGCCAGCTCAAACTCATGTCCATTTAGTTGGTGATGCCATCCAGCCATCACGTCCTCTGTTGTCCTCTTCTCCTCCTGTCTGCAGTCTTTCCCAGCATCAGGGAGATGACTATGCCTATTATTAAGTGGGCTAATTCCCAGTGTTTGGAGTGTACTTCACAGATGTGGTTCCCAAGACCCAACCCAATCTAAGTCAAATAAATCAAACTCACTGCAGGAGTCACCTTTCAAGCCAAGTTGAACTGAGTTTCAGCTTCCTCACAAATGTTAATCCAAGCGCATCAGGGGGGTATTGGTTGCAGCATAGACACCTCCTAGCTCAGCTAAAAGATAATCAAGGGCTGTCCTATTATTGAGATCAAGTTTGGCTGGAGTGCCTAGGGATTTTCACTGGACAGCTATTGCTTTAGCAGCACATTTTGTAGTATCATTAAGAGTTAAGGGGAGGTTCCTGATCATAGTTTCAAGGACATTTACTCCTGACTTAGCAAGTAGGAACCTGCCAAAAAAAAAAAGAAAAGTAAATCCTGAATTGTGAAAGCTTCCTGGTGGGTTCTTTCTAACTCAGTGATGCAAATTCAGGAAAGTTGACCAGTGGGGTGTCTCAGTTTGCTTATGAAGATTTATGGACACAGTTAGATAACTGAAGAGGCATTGCCTGGATATGTACTTGCCATCTAGGCATTCATAAGCCCAAGGAGAATGATAACCAGCACAGACAAAGGTAATTCCCATCAGGGCACAAACCATTCCCACTGAAGTGGCACTGTTAATGCACAAATCAGACTTTTTGATGATAAATCTACCAGTCTTAAAGGTAGATTTCAGACCCCCCTTATCAATGGCCTAGGAGATGTGCATGATGGTGTTATCTTTCTAGGTCAATACGAGAGTACCGAAGAGAAAGGGAAGAAAAAAAAGTATAGCCAAAAAGTATGAAGTTTTTGACTCATCTCCTTGGGGGAAGCATTCTGTTTTGATGTTGGCTACTTGTCTCCCTAGTCAGTTACATTTGGAGATCTCCAACATTTCCATAGGTCCCAGGGCCAGGTGGAGCCTTCTTCAACTGTGAGATGTGCCCCCTGTGAGATGAAACTTCAGCTCAAGTCCCTGAGTTTGCCATTTAGGCAGTGAGAAAGATGGGTTATAGTCCCTTCCAAGGAGATTCAAGGGCAGTCTTTGTTCTTGGTGACTCTAAATAAGAAAGGTGGGAGAAAATTGGGAATGTTAGTTTGGAGAGTCAAAGAGATATTTAAGAAAACTAGAAGAGTTCGGGATCTGGTTCAGTTTAGAAGCATATGTAGCAAAACCGTAAAGACAGTTAACAAGACTAGAATCTAATATCTACACAAGTACAGACGTAAATTTTCCCTCTACAATCGCCTCCATTTTCTTTCAAAGATAATCACAATAAAACGAATTTGTTTGCATTAAACCTGCCCTGGTTATTTATGTAAGTGCAACAAGAATAGTGATTGACCACCTAAGCTTTGGCCACATCTGAGTCTGTGCATGTCTCTCTCGAATATGACATAACAGTAAAAATCTTGGTTAAAAAAGTGCTTCTAGTTGTATTCTGTAACAAGGAGAACTGGTTCTGTTTGAACTTAAGCAAATAACTACATTGCTGTGTGAGAATACTCAAGCATTTTTGAATTATGGAGGAATCAGATAAGGAGAAAAACACAGATGTTTTATCTTTGTTTACAAAAATATGCTTTACCAAACTGCTTCATGACATGGTTTAAGAAAAAAGATTTCCTTAAATCTGAAAAAACAAAACATTAAGGACTCTTTTAATGTTTCAAACAAAAAGACATTAAAAAATTGTAATCATCATCCTCAGCACATTTGGTCCCATGTAATTAATTGTTTTATTTGAATCCAGTTTTTCCATTAGCTATGGAAATTCTTACACATTTCAATTTTATGATCTTAAAGTTATCAGAAACTTGTATTTGTCAAAGTCTTTTCAATGAGTCTCTTTGAAGACTGAAATACTTTTTGAGGAACTTTTGCAAAGGCAATAGAATAAAACAATAACTGTGTAAATGATAAAAAGACTTCAAAAATGGTTGAAGAGCTAATGAGCATTCATTATAATGCGATTGACAAGGAAATTGGGGTATTTCTGTGACATATTTTCAGAAAGTAACTAGAATTGTGATTGATAGCATTATTAGATTTCCAGGAATTTCACACAGTTTCTGAAACAGTTATATCATCTGCCTATACAAATACATCACACTGAAGGCTTAATATTCTTATTTGATAGCACTTCCCATGACTTTTAATATATCCAGTAAACCTAATTGGTTTAACATCTCCCTTTTTACAAGGAGAGGAAACAAATCTTTTGTCATTTTCAGGAGGCCCTTTGGAAAATCCCAAAATGAGTTCTAAGTCAAAAAGACTATTTAGAATTTGATTCGGAAAGTTTTATCAAAAATAGCAAAAGATTTTAAAACATTTGGTCAAATAGGATCATAAGTCACTGTGAAATAGTACTTATCCATTTCACTGTGATGACAACTAAAGATGTCACAGGCAATTACAGAAAGTTAAAAAGTTGTACAATTTCTTATTAAGAGGAGGCCAGTAATATAATAAAACTTGTCCTTTCAGCAGATGAAAGAAAATCTACCGAAGTACATTATTGACATTAAAGCTTCTTTTTGAAACTCGTATAACGGATTCATTGAATCTCATCCAGCTTGACCTCACATAAAATTCTTTTCCCAAGGTTCCTTTTCCACAAACTTTGTATCCTTTTATTTTCTATTTCCCATACTGAAATAAACAGTCTCATTTTAGGACAGAATTACTTTTTTTTCCTCAATAAAAATGCATCTCTGTTCTTTGTACTCTCATTTACCAAACACACACACTACTTTCTTTGCATATGGAGATGTTCTCCATATTATTTGTATTAACTTTAATTATGTATTATATATACATATATGCATGTATCCACTGTTTAAATAAAATATTTTATACATTGTATATAAAATAATTTTATAAGCTTTAATTAAATAAAAT
The DNA here is from genome assembly GCA_007570785.1 of Antilocapra americana. NCBI lineage: Eukaryota > Metazoa > Chordata > Mammalia > Artiodactyla > Antilocapridae > Antilocapra > Antilocapra americana. Next base: position 6,063,076 of record ML661893.1, read on the forward strand.
ATATATTAGAATTTTTTTATCATAAAAAAGCCTTAATTTTTAGTGAAAATGAAGTAATCAGTTGCTAAGTGTCTTTTATATTAGCATTCTGTGGCTTAATACATTTGTAAACATTTTTATAATTTCTAGAAACATGCTTTCTCAGAGTAAATTTTTTCAATGTGGCACAAATCATATTTACTAAGAGAATCAGGTATCTTTAGTTTCTCTGTAAAAAATAATCTTGTGTTCAGTAATTAGTGTTTCAACATATTATCTTGTTTAGAAATGATCTAGATCTTTAATGACTATCCATTATTTAATTTGAATGATGACGCTCCAATATTTTGACCACCTGATGCAAAGAACCAACTCATTGGATGCTGGGAAAGACTGAGGACAGGAGAAGTGGGTGGCAGAGAACGAGATGATTGGATGGCATCATCAGTTCAGTGGACATGAGTTTGAGCAGACTCTGGGAGATGGTGAAGGACAGGGAAGCCTGGAGTGCTGCAGTCCATGGGGTCACAAAGAGTCAGACATGACTGAGTAGCTGAACAACAATAATTTAATGTAACTAACAAAACCTTAAAGTTTCAAGTTACCAAAAAGATTTGAGGAAACCATTTTGCAAGTTCACCTAAGAACTTCTCTCCCGTTTGCATCTATTAATTCACTTATGCTCAGTGATAATGTTTAGACTGCCTACAAAAACTTCTTGCAATATTAGTCAAAGTCAGCTGTCATCCCCATCTGCTCACAGATTTCAACAGATATGTAGTTATTTGACCAATAACCCAAGTAGAATAAAGTTGTACGTCTGAATTATTTTTAATCCTCTTAATTCTGAAGACCTACCTACTTTAATCAATAAACCTAAACGAGGTTTTATTTACCACAGATTATCTCATGTCACATAAATTTGAAAAACAGTGGAGTTAGTTTCTATTGTATTTCTGAATTTTAGGAATCCTTAATTCACTTAAGTACTTAATTTTATTCAAACCAATTAAGTGGAACTCTTTTTACAAATTATTTTGGAAATGTTATCCAGAGGTAGAAAATACCAACATATATAACATATATACTTGTTGTTTGTTGTTTAGTCACTAAGTCATGTATAATTCCTTTGCAACCCCATGGGCTGTAGCCCACCAGGCTCCTCTATCCTTGGGATTTCCCAGGCAAGAATAGTGGAGCAGGTTGCCATTTCCTTCCCCAGAGGATCTTCCTGACCCAGGGATCAAACCTGCATCTCCTACACTGGCAGGCAGATTCTTTACCACTGAGCCACCGGGGAATCCATATATATAGATACACATAAATATACAGACAGATGCAAAAAAGACCTTATACCTCATGTTTTAAAGTGACTGCCATGAATCAGGTACAATAATACAAAATTCACTAGTTATAAAGAAGTCATAATCTTAATTATTTTGTATAGATGAAGATTACCTGCTCCAATGGGTCAAGTTTTTTTTTATTTTTTACTAATATTAGTAAAAAGACATTTATAATATTTTTATTCACCTAAGTTTTTTTTTTTTTTATTGTTTTTGCCATACATTATCATGATATCACCATGGGTTTACATATGCTTCCCCTCCAGAACCTCCCTTCCTCCTCCCTCCCCCCCCCGGGAAATCTCGCTGCACCAGTCCCGAGCATCAATCCTGGGCTGGCGATTGATTAGACACATGACAATTAACATGCTTCAATGCCCTTCTCCCATATCATCCCACCCTTACCCTCATCCACAA
>ML661893.1:6069817-6233406 GCA_007570785.1 Antilocapra americana
ACTGGTGTAAAGTGGTACCTCATTGTGGTTTTGATTTGCATTTCTCTGATAATGAGTGATGTTGAGCATCTTTTCATGTGTTTGTTAGCCATTTTTATATCTTCTTTGGAGAAATGTCTGTTAAGTTCTTTGGCCCACTTTTTGATTGGGTTGTTTATTTTTCTAGAATGTAGCTGCAGGAGTTGTTTGTATATTTTTGAGATTAATTGTTTGTCTGTTGCTTCATTGGCTATTATTTTCTCCCACTCTGAAGGCTGTCTTTTCACCTTGCTTATAGTTTCCTTTGTTGTGCAAAAGCTTTTAATTTTAATTAGGTCCCATTTGTTTATTCGTGTTTTTATTTCCAATATTCTGGGAGGTGGGTCATGGAGTATCCCGCTTTGGGTTATGGCAGAGAGTGTTTTGCCTATGTTATTCACCTAAGTTTTAAAAGACCTTTCTCCCCTTTTGTTTTTTTGTTTCTGATATGAATTACCTCTCCAAAGTTGGCATTTTAAAAAGATGACCCATATAAGAAGTCTTGGAGCATTTCTGGTTTGGTGAAAGATTTGTAAGATAAGGACAGTTGCTTTTAATTCCCTGAGGAATTGGGTTGCAACCTAAATGACATCATAGGTTGATTTACCCATAAATTGTTTTACAAGGGCTTTAGAAGGTTTTTATTTTCTCTTTCCCTCTGGGTACATAGTTTTATTTTAGCTTAGGGGAGGGTGACTAAAAATAAATTTCTATCGGGCTCTGAATATCAGCTTCCAATCTGGCCAGTTTAAATTCTTTTAAATATCTTGTGTGCCTTCAATGGGTACAAAGCAGTAAATATTTCTGGCAGTTTGAACAACCTCTTGGACTTGAGAGGCATCCCCAAAGAATACAAAAGATTTTTTTATCTCTCTTTCTATTGGATACTACATTCAGAGATACAGGAGAACTGACTCTGGTACGAATTTTCACCACAAGCTGGCTTCGGGCAGGTTTCCCAGGATCCCATCTGCAGGCTCCAAATGGGATTTAAAGTAGAGGATGTAATTCCGTATATACCAGAATTTGGCAATGTTTATGATTATTATCATTAATTTTATAGTAAAATTGGAAAAGACATTGATGCTGGGAAAGATTGAGGGCAGGAGAAGGGGGCGACAGAGGATTAGATGGTTGGATGGCATCATCGACTCACTGGACATGAGTTTGAGCAAACTCTGGGAGATAGTGAAGGACAGGGAAGCCTGGCATGCTGCAGTTCATGAGGTCGTTAAGAGTCGGACACAACTGAGTGACTGAACAACAACAATTAATTTTAGTTTCCCTTAGCTGTTTAATGAAATAATGTAACAGTTGACCAGAAAATTTCCTGGAGTCTCATCAGTTCTGAAAGGTGCCCTGAGCCCTCCTTTAGAGGCACATATGAAGGGATCCTGGAGAAGGAAATGGCAACCCACTCCAATATTCTTGCTTGGAAAATCCCATGGATGGAGGAACCTGATAGGTTATAGTTCATGGGGTCGCAAAGAGTCAGACATGACTGAGCAACTTACTTTCATGAAGAGATCTGAATTAACATTGAAAAATTCACATAAAACTTTTGAGGACAACCTTTTTTCCAGTGCTTCAGTTGATTATAAATGAGACATTGACCCCTAGGCCAGCTTTTTGATGATGGACCCCTAGAAGAATGTAATGGTAAGTTCTAGGTATTATTTTAAGTTTCAAGCCTTGGAGCTGTTGTACTGTGAGAGCAATAGCTTGGTGGGTTTTGTTTATAATCTTACTCCAAAGTCCTTTCAAAGTGCTCAGTTATGGTCATAAGTTCAGTCGAACTGGTGATGTCTAGTTTTTTCCATCATTCCCCTAATCTCAGGAGAGAGTCCCTTTACAAATAGGGCATCCAAGACAGGTTGAGTGACCTTATCTGTTATATGAAACCCAGAATGCCTTAGAAAGAGAGCTTCCAGATAAACTTGAAAATCAAATTCGTCTCTCGAATAACGACCAGTTCGCATGGGCAGGGAAGACTAGGAATGACTCTTAAAAGATTGCTTGTTATTTTTTGAGCTTTTTTGGTCCATGAGGGAACCATGGGGAAGACTCAACACTTCAAGTACTCCCTGAGGTTTTGCCCTTCAGCTTCCTTCATCCAGTTTTGAGCTTCCCTAGGTCCACGAGCATGTGCCAGGGCTGACAAAGATCCAGCAGCCTGATTCTCTGGCCCACTATAATAGCTCTAAATGATTCAGAACCTTTTGGGGATCCTCCCTGGGTTTAGGAGATTCTTTAATTATGACCGTTAGTTCAGTCTTTGACCAAGGAGTGAAGGATACTAAGGAGGACTGCCTGTAACCTGGGCGGTTTGACTTTAAAAGATAGCTGTTTAATAATCTCTTCAAAATGGAGAGGCAGTTGAGATAGAGAAGGAGTAGAACATGAGCACTCAGGTAAAGGAGGATGGAGAGGAGCTAAGTAGGAACTGTGTCAGGTTTGCTGACTTTTGTTCAGGGACTTCTCGTGTCTTCAATTTTTCATGAGCCTTTTGCAGTGAATCTTTCAATGAAGTTATTTTGGAATCTTAAAGCCTTTTGGAAGCTTCTGCATACCGACTGAAATAGGTATCCCATTCTGTTTCGTTAGTTTGGGAACCTTTGCTTTCAAGTCACTTAAAAATGAATGATCTTGTCTAATTGGAACATTCCCCATAATGGGACATGGTAATGAGGTTGTTTTAGTAAGATTTTGCCATTTTTGTAGATAACTACAGTTCCTGGGACTACAGTTCTTAGACATGAAATAAACACATGTGCTGGAATCTTTTGCTGTTCTTTAGAATGTAAGAATCTTATTATTTTAGATAAGACTTTGGTTCTCTCATAGGCAAACTAATGCCTAAAGGAGATGTGCTACTGGGCTGGGGACTGTGGAGTGTTTTATGGTATATCTCATTGCATAGAAGTTTTCTTGATGTTGACAAGTGACCTGGTGTCACTCTTATCTCATTTATTGAGCAACTTATCCTGACATAGGAGTCTTAGAATTAGGTGGTGAGTGCTCTGGCAGTTTTAAATGCTCCATCCATACCTTCCAGTTTTGCTGCTGTTTATCTTCTGAGATTCCTATCAGCAGTACTTTTTATCTGCATAAAATAAGATAACGAACATGCACCTTAGCATGCATAGTAACCAAGAGACGTTACTGTGGACTGGTCAGTAGAGGGCCTTGTGTGCACCACCAACAGTTCCCAACATGGAACAAGTTTAGGGGGAGAGTCGGGCCAGCAAACCCCAAAGAATGGGGACTTTAGACTGATTCCAAACAAATGGAAAACTGCAGCAGTTTTCACCATGGAATCTGGGGACAGAGCCAAAGACTAGATTTACAGTCAAATGGGAAATTGTGGACTGAACCAAGGGCTAGGGGCTTGGCTTCCAGTTGGAACCACCTGCTGACTCAGGCTAACCTGCCCTGGACTGAAAAGCCAATTAGACTGGGAGCTCAATGCAGAGAACAGAGCTCAGAACTGAAGACCTTCAGAAATAGAAAGAGAACTCAAAGGATTTGAAGGGCACCATGTTTCTCCTTGTTCCCAAAGTCAGAAGAAGTATACTTAAAAAGATCTAGTTGCTGCCACCAAATCTATTAAAAAACAAATTCAACCAAGTTTTAAAGAGGTTAATGGCTTTACTTAGTGATTCATGAATTAAGCAGCATCCGCTCTAGTAGACAGAAGCACCTGGGAGCTGTACAAAATGGAAGGCTGTGATGAGCAGAAGAGAAGCAGAGACAAGGAAGGCAGATCACCTCATCTCTTTTGGGGGGATGGAAGGGATGTACCAAACAGAGCACCTCCCTAGTGCTATGACCAGGAGATTCCAAGCTGACTGGTTGAGATCACATTCAAAACTACAATGGGTTAGGTACTAAGTCTGCAGTTTGGTGACCTGTGTTTAGCATAAGTGACTCCATTTTTGGCCTGTGGTCTGTTTAACAATATAGACATCTTTCAGCTGGCACAAGTGATCGGCTCTTGAGGTTAGAGGGACTTTAGTTGTCTTAAACCAAAGAGCTGGAACCTATGACTTCCATATTAAGGTGACTTACAACGAAGTGAAGATGCCTAATAGAGGGTGATGAACTCAATCTTGCAGAGGCAGCTGAAGTGGACAAATACATGGTCAAGGAACAGGGACTCTGGGGGAACAGGGAATGTGAGAGCCAAGAGAGGCCTGTGTGAAACAGTTTATCCATTAGGTGATGATTAAGTTTGCAGAAGCCATCCTTGGTTGTATGACTGACCTTAGACATTCACAAGAGGCTATGGACTTGTTTGGATTGGAAAAGAATGAAGAAATACACCTTAAATACTCGTGACATAGTAGCTCCTCCTGTTCCACCCTGAAGCCAGAAATGTGTCTCAATGCCAATCCATCCCTTCTTCAGTCAGTTTAGTTCAGTCACTCAGTCGTGTCTGACTCTTTGTGACCCCATGAAATGCAGCACGCCAGGCCTCCTTGTCCATCACCAACTCTCAGAGTTTATCCAAACTCACGTCCATTGAGTCAGTGATGCCATCCAACCATCTCATCCTCTGTCATCCCCTTCTCCTCCTGCCCTCAATCTTCCCAGCATCAGGGTCTTTTCAAATGAGTCAGCTCTTCTCATCGGGTGGCCAGAGTACTGGAGTTTCAGCTTCAACATTGGTCCTTCCAATAAACACCCAGGACTGATCTCCTTTAGGATGGACTGGTTGGATCTCCTTGCAGTCCAAGGGACTCTCAAGAGTCTTCTCCAACACCACAGTTCAAAAGCATCAATTCTTCTGTGCTCAGCTTTCTTTATAGAAATAAATTTCATCCCTTCTCAAAGACTCATATCTTCTCAAGAAACATTCCATTGAAAGGGAGCCCAGAAGGTTTCCATCCCCTTCTCCTGCTCATGGCCCCAGCCTTAGGTCCCTGCATCCCACACACTCCATGGTATTCCAGGCCTGTCTTTAGTGCTGTTCCATTAATCTGGGAGTCTTGGTCCACCTTTCCTCATGAGGCTGACTTCCTTTGTTTTATTTTATTTTTGTAAGCTTTGAAATTTATTTATTTATTTTTGACTGTTATGGTCAAAAGTCTTGTTGCCACATGGACTTTTCTATAGTCTCTCTCTTTTTTTTTTTGGTGGGCAGGAGCTGCTCTCTAGTTGTGGTGGACAGGCTTCTCATTGGAGTGGCTTCTCTTATCGCTGAGCACGGGTGGGCTTCAGTGGTTGCAGCTCCCAGGCTCTAGAGCAGAGGCTCAATAGTTGTGGCTCATGGGCTCAATTGCTCCATGGAATATAGGATCTTCCCACACCAGGGATCAAACCCATGTCTCTTGCACTGTCAGGTAGATTCTTTACCACTGAGCCACCAGGGAATCACCAAGACTGACTTCCTTGTTACTTGCGTACCTCTGTCTTCTGCATATTGAGCTAGTTGCCTATTTTATTTCCTTCTGTCACCTTGTACATTCTCTCTTCTATGAAGTCTCTGCTAAGAGTTATATTAAAGTGATTCATGTTCTTGTAGAGAGGGACCCTTGCCTTATTCACCTTTGGGTTCCTAGCTCTTAACAGAGTCTGTCGCACATGGTGGTAGGTGTTTAGTTAGTATTCTTTGCACAGAACTATGGAAACCTATGTTGTTACAGCATTTACTTTGACTAATAAATCATGTTCACTGCCTTTGGCCCCTTTGGCCTTGCTCACTTCCTTACGAGCAACAGAAAAGCTGATTAATAAGCTACCATTTATTGAACATCATTTGAGAGTCAGGGTATGTGCTGGTCACTTTATAGGTATTGACGTCCACTGAATTGCCAAACAACCTTAGGTGTCTTAGTGCTTATACTTTCCAAATGAGATAACTAAGACTCAAAAAGGGTGAGAAAGTTCTGAAGGATCCACAGTGGACATTCAAACAGGCTGTGTTCTTGCCAGCCCTCCACCCTGGGAAGCTGTCACTGTGTGTGTCCCTGTTTATAACAGCACTTTTCTCTTCTGTGCCCTGGAGCCATTTCATTTCCTCCTTCGCGTTTACTTATAAGACTCTGAGCAGATCATGGAGCAAAAGCACTTGGATGTTAGTGACAAGGACATGATTGCACAGTTGAAGGCTGATGTTTTAAGTGTGCATTCAGTTCAGGTTGTATTGATTTCTCCCCTCTCCACTTTGTTATGGCCAAGTGCTCTGGGCAGAAATCTAACACAACAGGCTCAAGGCTCAGAAAACTGTTCCTGGGGTCAGGAGGGTCACAGGTTTCTCTGCACTGATGTGTGGGAACATTAGCCAAATGACAGAGGCTCAGCCAGAAGACTTTACGTGACTACAGTTGGATGCTTAGAAATTTATTTATTTTTGGCTGTGCTGGTATATTCTACGCAGGTGACTTAGTACCTGCCAGCCTGATGCAAGGCAGACCTGAACTTGGTCTGGCTGGCTCCAGGACAGTAATACTAGTCACTCAGGCTTTCTGTGAACACAGAGCCCTTGTTTAAAAATATTTTTTATTAATTTTTTTAGAATTGTTGGTTTACAGTGTTGTTAGTTTCTGCTGTACAGCAAAGTGAATCTGTTATATGTATGCATATATTCACTCTATTCAAAATTTCCTTCCCATTTAGATCACCATAAAGCACTGAGTAGAGTTCCATGCACTATACAGTAGATTCTCATTAGTTATCAGTTTTGTCCATAGTAGTCAAAATGTCAATCCCAGTCTCCCAGTTTGTCCCACCATGCCCCACACCTTGGTATCCATATGTTTGTTTTCTACATCTGTGACTCTATTTCTGTTTTGCAGATGAGTTCATCTTGACCACAACAGCTCTACTGCATTGTAACCTCTTGTCCACATGTTTTTCATCCTACCTCTGAGTTTCTTAAGCTCAAGGATTAGATCTCATGCACCTGTTCATTCATTCATGTCACAACTATTAAGAATATACTGTGCTTCACTTCTGTGCCTGACTCTGGGTAGATAGGGATGAATGGAATAGATTAGAACGGAACTCTGTCCAAAAAGAGTTTGCAAACATGTAAGAAACAACTACTAGAAACTGTTATGAGAACTCTTAGGTATATTATTCATCTTTGTAGCCCAGAATCTTAACCTAGCACCTGAAATAGCAACAGTGCTGAGTATTTCTTGATTCCTGTTTATGTGCCTGGCACAAGGCTAAGTACTTTATATTCATGATCTTATTTAATTCTCATAGCTCTTTATATAGAGCTGTCAGTACTATTATTGTCCTCATTTAATAGGTGGGAAGTGTGAAGCATCCAGGAAATGTTTGAGCGAATTCAGAAAATGTCGTACACTTGAGCCCGTATTGTTCAGTTGTATTGTCTCTTCTTAAAATTTCTCATGTGGAATATTATCCAATATCCTTCAGTAAACCATTCTTGTGTTTTAGCCAACATCATTAACTTTTTTCTCTTTAACATTTTATTCATTCAAGAAGTTATACCAGTCCCAAGAGCATGTCATATGAAATCATAGCATTCCATTATGTTTAAGTGGCCATTTGGAGTTGGAGCTGTTTAAGAAGAGCCATCCATCTAAGGTGGCTTTAGACTAGAAGGTTAAGCCCTAAGATAAATGGAAAATGTGGTGCTTGTCACTTTCTCCTCAGTGTCTTTTCTGCCACGCAGCTCCTACAGAGAACTCAGAGAAGTTTGCTATCTGACGAATATCTTAGATCAGTGATTGCCACCATTCTCTCCATCACCAAGCCAGAGAACTGCTACTATTAGCTATCATACACTGACCATTCACTGCACACCAGTCATTGTTCTAGGGGCTTTCCGTACATTTTCTCATTACTGTAATTATTATCCTCGTGTTCTAGATAGGAAAGCTGAGATTCACAGAGAGACTGAACATCATTCAAATTTGAACTGCAGAGCCCAGACTCACAACGTGTGTGTGTGTGTGCATGCTCCATCGCTTAGTTGTGTCTGACTCTTTGAGGCTGCATGGACTGTAGCCCAGCAGGCTCTCTGATCCATGGGATTTCCCAGGCAAGAACACTAGATTGGATTGCCATTTCCTTGTCCAAGGGATCTTCCTGACCTAGGGATCCAACCCACGTCTCCTGTGTCTCCTGCATTGGCAGGTGGATTCTTTACCATTGAGCCACCTGGGGAGCCCTCCCGACTCACAACACTACCCTCTAGTTATTTCCATCAATACCCATGGCAGACTTCAATAGTAATTTTTCAAGTATGTGTCTTAAGAGTGAGGGGAGTAGAATTTAGAAAGCCCCCTCCAAGTAGTTCTAATATATTTTCCACCCACAAAATCACAACCAAGCATATAGACCATATGAATAGATCCAGATGTATCTCAAGTTCTGAAGGGTCTCCTGACCTCTCCAGCCCCTTGGTCTCTTCTTTCCTTAACCCCAGAGCATATTTAGATTAAAACTTAAATGGCAGCTCCCCAAGTAATGTCTCTTTTTTTGAGACAAAGATAATGACTTTATTTGGAAAGCCAGAAGATCAGGAAGATGGCAGACTACTGTCTCAGACTAATGTCTCAAAAACCATCTTTCATGTACTGTTTTACAGTAGCCTCTTAGCTTCCACGTGGGTATGTTTTCTATCCTTTCCAGCTAAGCCAGAACTTACTTGAGGGCAGTGTTTATGTCATCTATAGAGCAGCTGCCTAACACATGGTGGGCACACAAGCACTTAATAGCTGCCACTTGTTTGCTTCAAAAGAGGCAGGATAGCTTATTGGGCTCTGGAGGCAACTAAACCCAGTTTTCTGCTTACTATGAGTAGCTGAGATCCAGTGAAAAAAATATGTAGATTCCATATACTTTACCTGTGAAATATGATTAGAACAACACTTCATAGGTTTGTTGGGAATGAGGGTACATACACAGCCCTTGGTGTAGTTCGTAGCACTTAGTAAGCACTCAGTAAATAGTAATTAGTAATGCTGTTGTTCTTACAGAATAGCTGAATCCCTTGGGTGTTTGCTGTGTGTTCCATGCTGGGCTAAATGCTTTGTATGCAATTATCTCATTTAATTTTTTTCTTGAAATATATAGAAAAGGTTTGTCCGCTTCAATGAAACATACCTTTCCTGTTACCCCAAAGTGATTTAAGAACATTGGCCGCTCTCACTGTCTACAGAGGCAAGTTGCAGACTGCCAGGCACAAATGTGCTATCGCAACATGCTGTTGGTAACCCTTAGCCTTCTCATAATCATTAACTGCTAACAATAGCTAAAGCAAGTGTTTTACTTTTTTATATAAGTTACAGTGGATTTGGGATAACTGTGATACTCTCCCTCCCTCTCAATTCTGTCCCTGTGCCCTCTCTTTCAAGTAAAAGAAGAAAGGAAAAATGAGTCATTAGAGCATCTCATGTGGACATTTCATCCTTGTATGTTGCTGTACAAATCAGAATGAGGGCCGCTGGTCCAGGCTCTGCATGGTATCAAATCTTTTAGGACCTAGGGACACTTGCAGGGCAAACAGAGAGAAGCTGTTTCATTCACTTGATCCAGACCATGGTGAATGGTAAGTTCTTCAATGCACCAGTGTGTGTGCTTTACTGAGAAGTTAGAACAGGTTGTGTTGCCCTGCTTTGTTTTGTCTTATCAATTTGGTGCTAAATAACAAGCTAAGAGATTTCTGACCACACTATAGAAAGTATGCTTTGGTGATTGATGAAGGAATTCTGCACAACACCAAGTTTTCAGGGCAGTGAAACTACTCTGTCTGATACTACCGTGGGGAGACATGTCATTCTCCATTTTTCCTGACCCATAGAATGCACACCACCAAGTGGACCCTAATGGAAACCATGAGCTCTGGTTGGTCATGATGTGTCAGTGCAGGTTCATCCACTGTAACAATGTACCAGTCTAGTGCGGGATGTTGATCATTGAGAAGCCCATGTGAGGGGGGATGTGGAGGGGCAGGAGAGAGAAGGGAAATCTCTGTTCCTTCTGCTCATTTTTTTGTGACCCTAAAACTGTTACAAAACTGCTCAAAAAGATATAATCTATTAAAAACAAAAACAAGAATCCAGTCCTGTTAAACAAACGTGAATATCTGTTATGTGCCAGACTATGAGATAAACTGGGGGGACACTAAAATAATTAATTTTGCGTAAATTGCACATCTTTGGTGAGAAAAATGGTGCATATCCTTAGTAAACTGAAGTCCAGGAAGAGAGATAAGTGAGAATACAATCTGTAAAATGTTTAATGAGCATTCTATGAAGATGCTTACAGTACAGTAGAAAGGAGATGGGATGCACCTAATTGGACCTAGAAGGTAAAGTAAGGGAGGCTTCCTGAAGTAGATGATAACCATGCAGAGTCTTGTAGGATGAGTAGAAATTTTCCAAGCCCACAGAGATAAAGGTGGAAACAATTCTTTGATAGCATAGAACAGATGTAATTCTCTTGCTTACTGGCTGGCGAAGGTGACTTTAAACTCAGTTTTAGTTTTCGGCAGTGGATAATTCCTTTCTCCTGGAGTGTAATGAGATTGGTTTAATTAATTTTTGTAAAGTTTTCCACAGTCTTTGGGTTAAAGGTGAAGTAGAACAGAGACATCTATTACTTATTATTATAGCTTCGCCAGCATCTGATCACATAAGGAAAAATCCCTGGAAGGTCATTTCTAAGAAGCAGTATTAATCTGGTGGCTCTTAAGCCTTATGTAACTTACTGGAACAATGAAATAGCAAGGGAAAACAAAATGACATCAACATGGAGATAATAATGAACTTAAATCATAAGCCTATTGCCTTACTGCAGCTGCTGAGGATGAGACAAGCTGGAAGCATCTAAACTTAACTCCGCCACTGCCTGGAAGCTTCTAATTAAAAGTTTTCAAATAAAATCAATAAGTTTAGACATAAAAGAGCAGATGGCTTAAGGGAGAGAACTGAAAAACTGCACTAGGAAAGCAATGGGCTTTCACTTCACTGGAAAAAACATTCCAAGTAGAAGAAAACAGGAACCAGAGTGGACCAATTTAGGATGCTGAAAAGGCAGGATTAGGCCCTGTTCTCTCATAAATGTAACTGTGAAATTTTAGTTCATGGCACTGCTAAACCCAGATGTTGCCAGAATCCAGACAGGTGAAACAGGAGTGATATTCTCTGTCTCTCACAAAGGGATGTTTGCTCATTCCCTGGCATGATTTTGTTCATTCTACCTTCTTCCATTCAGCACTGGTTTATTGAGCACCTATGAAGTGCTGGTACTTTTCTGGGGAACAAAAATCAAACAAGATTTTTTGCCTCTCAAAGAACCAACTTAGTGAAGCCCTCATTTGTTGGCTAACTAAATACAGCAAATGAAAATAGTTAAACATTGTTCAGTACTGTGCAAACATTTGATGTTATTTGACAGTATTGATGATAGTACCATACTTACATTTTATGAATTTGATAAAATATCCTCATGTGCATTATAGTTGGGCTTCCCTGGTGAGTCAGATGCAATGCAGGAAACCTCACCTCAGTTGGATCCCTGGGTTGGGAAGATCCCCTGGAGAAGGGAATGGCATTATAGCTAATCCTCCTGACAAATCTCTGAGGTAGATGTTGGCAACTTGCAACCCAGAGGAAACTGAAATTCACAGGATATGGGTTCTTGCCCAGAATCATGAAGCTGTTTAATGACAGAGCTGAGACTTGAACCCAGCTCCTCTGAGACTAGTTGGCATGTTCTTTTGCTGCTATGGGTTAACCTTTGGGACAGTGATTTGGAATTTCAATCATGTGACCATTGTAAAGCCCTGATCCAAAGAGAATGCTTGTATGAGCAACTCTCGGCAATGCTAACATCTCAGATGTGTGTATTGAAAGGTGCTGGTGGCCCACCAGGCAGAAATAGGGCATAAACAGAACACTGATGCAGGCAAAATGAATCCAGGAATAGTATCACTATGTGAGGTCTTTGTCTGGACTTGCTGATGCAGCAGGCACTGGGAGCTCCATGTCCTTACTGGGTCATTTTTATTTGGATATCAGCTTGCCTGTGTTTACTCAGTTTCCGTTCAGGGCATGGAGAGGTTCCTTTTGACCTCAGTGCCTTGTGGAAAATGGAAGGTCAGGCTCTGTGGGTTTTCTTGGTCTTCAGAAGCCAAGGCGAGGTCAAGGGAATGAGTTCCACTTGGGTGCAGACAAGTCATGGTTATTTCTGGACCTTCCTTGCCTTTGGGCTCTACAGAGTAGTTTTTTTTTTTTTTTTTTAGAGCTTTGTTCTTTATTTTAAAAACACTGGAAAGTTAATGAAGTATTTAAAACTGAGGATGGTGTTCTAAAACACATTTTTTTTAAAAAATTTTCTTTATTGTGTTGGTTTTGCCATACATTGACATGAATCCACCATGGGTTTTTAAGTGCCCTATAGCTTGGAATACAAGAGATACACAAATCCTTCCTCTCCCAGATTTCACCGGTTTGCAGATTTCCAAGATCCCTATGGTAAATTTGGAATACTGCAAGGGAAGATCTATTAATATATGGCCTCTTTGCAAGATATACATCAATTAGCAATGCTGTCTGTGTTTTCCAGACACCTCTGTATGTCTAAAAGCAATGCCCTCTTCAAGGTCATCTCAGAGGGTGCCCCCTTCTCTGCTTCTCCACATCTTACCTCTGAACACCGCTGGCACTTTGAACTTTTCTGCTGGCAGGTGGCTCCTCAGTTATGTTACTGCTGTAGTCACCCCATTCCCCAATCCTCAGCCTACATGAAAGCCAGTACTCTTTTCAAATAAATGTGTATGAGTGTATAACAGATATTTATCCATGGTACAATTATATATGTTAACTTTGTGCTGAATGCCATCTATTTAAACAATTTCTATGAAACCATGTTACCTCTCCGCCTCACACCCTTCCATGGCTTCCCTTTCCATGCAGAACAAAACCATAATACTTGGCCATGGCCAGAACACACCTAGCCCATCTCTCTCCTGGGGTCTGTCAGCTACCTGAACCTACCCAGCTCCTTCCTCCTTCATCTGTTCCCTCCACTGAGACTGTTTTTTCCTCCCATGTTTTGAAACACTGGGTCTCACATTCAAAAATCAAATAATACCTATTCTCACTCATCCTCTAACTCAATTCCCCATTCATAACTCTCTTACCACTTCATTCACTTTTCATTTTGTTTGGATCTGACTGGTCCACCAGAAATGCGCATTTCCTAAGGGACCCTTCTGATACATCCTCAGACCTGGGCACTGTGCCCAGCAGACAGCCTCATTCTAGTCACACCTGGAATGACCCACCCTAAAATGCAACTCATTGTATATAACAGTAACAGCAGCAGTGGTTACCAAGTGTTAGTGATGCACCAGACACTATTCTAGCATCCTGTGTGAATTCATCCATGTATTTCTCATGAAAATCTATGATGTTTGTGCCATTAACACCAGCCCCACTTTTAAGATGAGAAAACTGAGAAGTTGGGTGATTTGAAATATTTAACAAAGAAGCAGTTTGCTCAAGATGGCAGCTAGAAAATGGCAGAGCCAGGATTCAAGCCAAGGTTCTGAAGTCCCTGCATTTACCTTCTCACCTTCCTGTCTTCCTGTAGCAGAGAGTCACATATACATTTGAGCTCATTGAAAGAAACTAGATACATGCTGTGGTGTGGGGAAGTTAACCAGCTTCACACCTGCTACACTGTACTTTTTCCCCAGCCTGGTGAGTCTAGAGTGTGGCATCATTATTTCTTTAGTGTGTCCCTTTGAAAGGAAAACCAGAGTAATCTCTGCAGATGCTGGGTTTGAAAGAATCATTGTCCCTCATCAAAAAGCATAATTAAGAGCCTCTCTGCCAGTTAAATGAGGCAGTGAGTGCTAACACATTTTGTAAGAGTATAAAATGCTCTATAAATGTTAGTTATTGTTATTCCCCAGCTCCATGGGACAGCGGCTTATGTTGCAGAACTGTGAGTTCAGAATCCTTCAGAAGTAGTAAATCTACTGAGTAGTCAAGGAAAGGAAATGCCTCTGGTTTATTCCCTTCTATAATCCTAAAAACTAAACAGAAATTCATTCTTCTCCTGTGTTTCCAAAATCCAGGGTCAGAGATATGCAAATTTAAATATGCAGGCTGCTTCTAAATGATACATGAAAGGGATTTTTGAAATGAATGTGCTGTGATTGAATTTCTGGTCAGTCACCCAGAAGGCATTTTGCACTAAGCTCTGGACCCAATTCCACTGAAAATGCATGAAACTTTGGTGCCTGCAGCCAGTCTAGCCCCAGATGGAGATCAGGGTCCTTGCCACAGAACTTCCATTAAACGATGCAAACCCCCAGGCTCAAAGTTGAAAAACAAATTAGCACAAGCCTAAAAGAAATCCAGTACAAAGTTACTTAAAAAATACCTTTTCTATAACCTTAGCCTGACGACATAAACTCTTTGATTTCAAGCTGCTTGATAAGAACAGTGTGCATTAATATATAACTTAGTTTTTTCAATGGATTACCTTTGTCAATTTCAAAAGAATTTGGCTATTCTTTGGGAGTAAGAATATTGTGAATACCAATAGATAAGAAACATGGATAAAAAGAATCACTTATTGTGTGTGACTTAGACTAAGGTGATTTATAAGAGTAACTGACAGGAGTTGGCTTTCTTAAGTATGGTTGGAGAGCTCTGCTAATCACCTTGTTTATTATTAAACAAGTTTGCTAAGCAACCTTCTTTCTTGGAGATGATCAAAGGTAAGCTTCAGCCTTATATGACTTACCATGAAATTCTCAAGTAGTGGAATTTTAAATTACATTTCCTTCCTTTAACTGTTTTTGAAAAGTATGCCAGTAATACATGTACAGGGTCTTGTGCAGCAAAAATAGAGAAGGTGAGGCTAATTTCACCTTAACCCTCCCAACCGCACTCTTCAGGGGATTAGTGCCACTTGGTGCATGTCCTTTCAGACTTTCCTCCACACATTTGTCTCTATGTATCATATTTTTAAATTAATGTTTATATAGATGGTATACTAGTTATTGATTGCAGTCACAACACTCAGTGGCTTGAAATAACATACCTTTCATAGCTAAAACCTTTAGACTGAAGAATGCATGGATGTCTGTACTGGGGGTGGAAGGAGTTCACTTATGATCTCTCATGAGGTTGTAGTCAGGACATAAGCCAGGACTACAGTCATCTGAAGGCTGGACTGGAGCTGGAGGATCAGCTTCCCTGATGGCTCACTCATGGCTGTTGGCTGGAGGACTTAGTCCCTTATTGGCTGCTGGCTGAAGACTACCACCTGGGTATACCGCAGGGCTCCTGTAGTGTTCTTATAAGAGGGTAGCTGGATTCCTCTAGAGCAAGTGAGGAGAGAGAGAGCAGAAGGTATCAAGGAGGAAGCCACAATGCCTTTTTCTGAACTAGTCTTGAAAGTGACACATTGTCATTTCTGCCATGTTCTATTCATTAGAAATGAGTCACTATGTCTGGTCCACATGCAACGGGAGGTCAGTCAGGTTCCACTTGCTGCAAGAAGAGAATCAAATTTTAATAGTCTCTGAACATATTTTTAAAACCACCACATATGTAGTACAGCACATAGGATTCTATAGTTTGCTTTTGTCATTCAGTAATCTGTTTTATGATGGGCATTATTATTTTATGTGCTATTTTGTTATATGTATTGGCTTATTCTTTTAACTGCTGCATACTATTCCCTTTTTTATTTAATCATTCTCTTCTTGCTAGATACACGTTGAATTTCATCTCAGATTTTCGTAGAAAACACAGCAGTGGGGATGCTTGCTGATGCCTCTTTAGCACATGTCCCAGGATTTCTCTAGTAAAAATGCATTGAAGTGGAATTGCTGAGTTGAAGGATTTTATCATAACAGTTAGTGTCAAATTGCCGTCCAAAGTGGCTATTCTTATTTTCAACCATTTGTTCATCTCCCCGCAAGACACTTGGGAGGACTTGGGGTAGAACTAATGTTGTCAGGTAAAATACCTTAGGGGACTTGGAGATACTTTTGACCCTTTTCAAGTCTAGACTTGTGAGGGGCATGAGAATTATCCCTTTTGGCACCCACTTTGCTCATGATTACAGCTTTTCTGCTTCAACTCTGCTTGATTTAAGCACAAATCCTGGTGCCCATACCTCAGGGGACAGGGAGACCTAACTGTTGTTTACAAAGTGCTCAGAGGTTTTCAGGTACAAGGTGCCCCTGGAGAGCCTGGTTGATTAGTGTTCATTCAAAACCACTTCCTGTATTCTGGTAGCAGCTGAGAAATCACATGCACCAATCTAGCTTGTAGATTTGAATGCAAAGGAAATGCCATTTCAGTAGCAACTATTCCTGGACTCTGGCTGTGCTTTCCTATTGCAAGTTACTGGTGCATAAAATCACTGAATCTTCTGGGCCCTCCCACCATATAACTTATCCTTACTTTAAAGTCAGTAACCACACTGACTTCCCACCGTTTAAAACTGTCCAGTGTCCTTGGCTGGCAAGAATCATTAACGGCAGCTACCAACCATTTGACAGCCTAACTTCACAAAAGGGCTTGGCCTGATTGATTTCTGTTTATTTACTGTGCCATCCCTCATTAGAATGGTTGGCCTGATCCAAAATAGTGTGCCATTGAGACAACCGTCATTCACTCCTTCAACATATATTTATTAAACCCCTTCTGTGTGTAAGGTACTGTGTTGTTTGATGTTTATGTGTGGGAAGAGTAAGAATGTGACTGATCCCCTCAAGAGTTTGAAATCTAATGATACTTATTATTAGCTGTTTAGTGTTTCTTGTATATCAGGCACTGTGCTAAGCACTTTATAAACATCAATACCTTTCACCCTCAGTAGTCCTGTTGAAGCACGTGGTTGTTCAGTTGCTCCGTTGTGTCCAACTCTGTGCCACCCCATGGATTGCAGCACGCCAGGCTTCCCTGTCTATCATCAACTCCCAGAGTTTATTCAAACTCATGTCCATTGAGTTGGTGATGCCATCCACCTGTCTCATCCTCTGTCATCCCCTTCTTCTCCTGCCTTCAATCTTTTCTAGCATCATTGTCATTTCCAGGGAGTCCGTTCTTCACATCAGGTGGCCAGAATACTGGAACTACAGCTTCAGCATCAGTCCTTCCAATGAGTATTCAGGGTTGATTTCCTTTAGGATTGACTAGTTTGACCTCCTTGCTGTAGGTTTAAGTAGGTGGTGTTACCATTTTGCAGATGTGTTATGATAAATGCAGAACCCTAGGTTTGTCATGAACCAGCTGCTCATCTTTGTCTATGCTCCTAACCCAGCTGAGCCCCAGTGCCTGAGAAGACTGGAGAAGTTCAGCTTTTGCCAAAATGTTTCCTCTCACAAGAAGCACCATGTAAACCGGGATCTACAATCTTAGCATATACCCTGCTCTGAGATCTCTGAGGCCTGAGGGGATTTCTCCTGTGGATCTCAGCTCAGAGCTGCTTGCCCTGTGCTTACCTGACAAGGATGGATCCCCAGATCCCATGCTGTCAGAGCTCTGGGAACCTTCCCTTCTGAATTCTTAGCGCAGGGATCCCCATGTGTGTAGGAGTATTTACTGCACTCCACCAGGGTGCTGTCAACTCCATGGGGGCACACATTGTACTTTTTGTGCTCACTTCTGCTTTCTCAGACTCTGGCACAGAGTTTGGACCAAATAATCAATATTATTTCATTGATTAACTGATTGCTTTATTCAAGGTTCCGAAAAGAACCACGCTAAGGAAACTGCAGCCTTGTTTAACTTGTCCAGCACCATCCAAGCCTCATTCAACGAATATTTATCAACAGTGTCCCATCATCTAGGCTCTGAATTAGGTACTGAGGCTGTACCAATAAGCCAGGTAGATATGGTCCTTATTCTCTTGGGGTTTGCATTGCAGTCAGGAAACCAGATGATCAATTGTTCAAATAAAAGGAAAAAGAGAATTTCAGATATTTGGTTAGTCCTGAGAAAAAAATTAAACTGAGAGCTCTCAACTGAAATGGGGATGGTCAGGAAAGATGCTCCAAAAGGGGACATTGGCCTTAGGTGGAGATCATGATGAGGAGCCAGCTTTGTGAAGTTGTAGGCATAGAATGTTCCCTGTGTCCGTAAATGTACTGGCTCAGGACAAAACCCTGAGTATCATCCTTGACTCCTTCCCCTTGCATACCTGTCTCTTCAATCTCCAGAGCATTTCAGATTGGCCAGCTTCTCCCTGCCCTCATCGCTACTGCACTGGTCCAAGCCGCCTCCCTCTCGCACCTGGACTGTTGTGATGACCTACCAACAAGATTATCTGTCTCCATGTCTCTACCCACTGTCTGCTCTCTGTAAGTCAGATCATGTCACTGCCCCGCTCAAATCCTTCAATGCCTTCTCCTTACATTGAGGGTCTGCGTGAACCATGCCCTCAAAATCTCACAGATGGGGCCTCCTACAACCTCGGTTCCCACCGCCCTCACCCTCCACACATTCTGTCCTCCACGCTGCTCCCTAAGTGGGCCAGATGTGTTCCCACTCGGGCTCTTTATACTTGTGGTTTCTTATTGCTGGGAAACTCTTCCCCCTATACTTCTATTGTCTGCTCCATTGATTCATTCAAGTTCTGTTCAAATATTAACCAGAAGCCTTCCCAACTCCCTACTGAAAATGGTAACATTATTTCCTATACCTTAACATTTCCTTATTTTCCTTCATAGTACTCCTCACATCAAGCACATGTTATATGTCTGTCTCTCCTATTGGAATGTGAAGCCAATGAGTGTGGGAACTGAGTCAGCTTTATTCACTGTTGTGTTGCCAGTACCTGGAATTGTGGCCCTAAACCAATATTTCTTGGATGGGTGGATATAGATAGATGAATGGATGAATGGATGGATGGGTAGGTGAATGGGTGGATGGATGACAAAACACAAGAACTTGAGTCTGTATATGTTGGAAAAGCAGAAAAAAAGGTAGGAATAGGGAGACAGAAGAGGAGGCTGTAGAGGCAGGCTGAAGTCAGATTATACCCCGTTAAATGATTTTAAGAAATTCAGAATTACTCTAAGAGGCTGGAGAAGCTGTCACCTCTAGAAAGCTTTTGCTTTATAATTCCTCCTAAGAAGGGACATGACATTTGGAGAATCCTTGAATTATATGACCTCTCCTATATTACTTTCTTTGATACCCAGAAACAAAGCTTTGCCTTGTGCTTTGATCCTATCAGTGTTTGCTAGAGATGCTATGGATTAAATAACACATATTGAATTAGCTACTTTGAGTTACTGTATAAATTTACTTCTCTGGGAAGTCATCTCTGACCTCCCAAAACAGAGTTAAGGGTCCTTCCCCATGCCATTACAGCTCCTACCGGTACCAGAGCATGCAGTACTACTTTGTGATGTCCGTTTCTCTGTTACTTCTGCTGGAGTGTAAGCTTCTTGAGGCTGGAGAGGTTCTCTTGTTGGCTCCTTCAGCCCAGAAACCACAGAGAGTTAGCTGGTATCTGGATCCAATCCATCAAGGTGTATGTTTTACCTGTTTCATTTTATGTTATGATAGTTGCCAACATTTTAGATTTTTAAAAAAATTGATTTCTAGCTTCTGTTGAAATTTTATAAGATGAAAATGCTGTGGCCGTGGTCTCAACAACTAGAAAAATTAAGTAGCAGCTACCCTGTTCCTAGGCAGCATGCTTTCTCCTGCAAGCCACAGTCCTCACTACTCCCTGTTACTTCTGATGCTGAGGCTGGGAGCATCTTGTCATTTAGCAGGTGATTGAGTTTTTGTTTCGTTGTAGTCAAGAAATATAATTCTGTATTCAGTTTGCCATCAAAGAAGGCTACATTTTGTTAAACATGGTACTTAAAGACCCTTTTGGAAAGTTAAGTTTATGAGACTAGTCCCAAAATAAACAAGCGTTGTTTTCTTGTGTTTAAACGCATAGGCCTTCCCTGACCACTTGACACAGAGGTTTTAATTTTCTCCAAATTGGTATACAGACTCAATATAATTCCTAGTAAAATCCCACCAAGATTTTTTGTAGCCACAGACAAAATTATTCCAACATTTATATGAAAAGTCAAAGGAACCATATAGCTAAAATAATTTTTAAAATAATAACAAAATAGAAATCAATCTATTTAATAATAATGAAGATCATATAGTAGTAACAGAGTACAGATTTACAGATCTGTGGAACGTAATAAAGACTCCAGATACAGACCCATGCAAATATGCCCAACTGATTTTTGACTTATAGTTTAATGAAGGAAAGAAAGCCTTTTCTTCACATGGTACTGGAGCAACTGCATCTATAGACAAAACATGAACCTCAATCTAAGTCTCACAGTGTACACAAAAATTAACTCTAAATGGATCAAAGTCTTAATTGTTGTATACTTTATGAACTTGAAGTTATCAACTTTTTAAGAGAACAAAAAAACAGCAACAGAAAATCTTTAGGATCTAGGTTAGGTAAAAAGGTCTTACACTTGACACAAAACATGATCCATAAAAGGAAAATTAGATAAGTTGAACTTCATCACAGTTAAAACCATTTGCTCTGCTAAAAAAAAAACCCTGTTAAGAAGATGAAATGTCAGGCTAAAGACTGGGAGAAAGTATTTACAAACTATCAATACATAGCAGACAAAAACCAGTTTTTAAAGTATATAATGAGCCCTCAAAATTCAGCATAAAAAAGGTGATAATCCTAGAAAGCAGGCAAAAAAACTGAAGAGACGTTTCACCAAAGAGAATATTTAGATGGCAAAGAACACTTCAAATAGTGTTCAATATCGTTGAAGAAATGCTAATTAATACTGCACGATAAGGTGTTACTATGTATCTATCACAGTGGCTAAACTAAAAAGTTGTGATACCACCAAATGCTGGTGAAAATGTAGAAAAACTTGCTCTGTCAAATATTATTGGTGGGAAAGTAAAATAGTACACCCACTCTGCTAAACCATTTTGAAGTTTCTTTAAAAGCTAAACATAGTCCAGAAACTATACTCCTTGACATTTATCTTAGAAAAAGAAAAGTTTATGTTCACACAGGACGCAGCACACCAACCTATACACAGTGTTTATAGCGGCATTCCTCGTAGTTGCCCCCAAACTGAAAACAACCTGATGTCCTTTAGTGGATGAGTGGTTATAGAAACTGTTTGTTGTTATTCAGTCACCAAGTTGTGTGTGACGCTTTGCAACCATACATAAATTGAAAGAAATCATATTTTATTTCATCTTAACTACAGTTACTTGTAATGACAAATGTACCCCTGTTGGACTCAACCCAGCTTCTCAAACTCTGAAATCACCCTGGACATGGCCAGCTTCACTTTCTGTTTTACCTTGTTTTTGGCACAGTACTTGTTTTGACTACATTAACAGCCAAAATCCAGCTTTGCAAAGATAACTGTGTTATTAAAGGAAATAAACCATGCACTAATGCTGAAATGTGAGTTCCCTTGTGCTAGTTCTCACAGATCCAGTAGATGTTGATCGTTGCTGTTTTTCTCTCAAAACTTAAAACATCCTCCAGCACACATGTGAGTTTGCTGAAATACCGTGGGGCACTTGATCCAAACTGGGAGCTGCTGGTGTAGTGGTTTACTTTGGCGTCTTCCAAAGCAGAATGGAGTAGACCCAAACCAGTTGCTTCCTTCCTGGGACCTTCCCATTTGGAATGAGCCACCTGCTCCCAGACATACCTATGTCCCCAAGATGATCTCACAGTCAAACCACCCACCTTTAGGGAGCAAGAGTCATTTTCTGTGACTCGGCCAAGGCAGAGAAAATGTTTAGGAATGGATGCTGAGGCTCATTCCAAAGGTAGTATGCAATTTGGGAAACTCCTCTTGTCCCAGAATTAAATTCCACAATAAGCACCTAGAAGGTGACAAGCACAGTCCCAGTTACTAGGGTCACAAAAGTGAGTTAGGCCTTGTCCCCAAGCCCTTGAGTAAGGTGATAGACAGCATGATGTTATGGAAAAGCTTTGAAGTCTACAAACCCTAATTTAGTCCAGACTCTACCAACTTGTTAGTTTGGGCTTCCTGAGCCTTAGTTTTCATATCTGTAAAACAGAAGGTAAAATGTCTACATAGCACCTTTATCTCACAGGATCTAATGAAATAAATGTTTGGAAACTCAGAACCTGATGGCCAGCATACAGCAAACATATATTAATGTATTTGCCATCTTTTTATTAATAACTGCTAATTGCCAACTAAGGTGACTTTGTCCAAGAGTAAAAGGGAATCCAAAGAACAAGATGTACTTCTCATGCCTCTCAGAAGAGATGAGCATAATCAGGAGGTAGGGGAAAGGAAGGAAATCCCTGAAGGTTTTGTAATGTCAGCGAGAAGCTGAGAAGCAGAGTTACACTGGCTTGGAAGCTTCAGTCTCCTCTCCCTTCTCTAGGCAGAGAATAAGTGCTTGAGAGCTAAATTGATCTGTTCATCCCCTGTTCCTTTTTTTCTCTCAAATACATCCCTTAAAAGTGATGAACTTTCTTCCCCCTGGATCTGGCTGTCACTCAGGGACTGTTTTACCCAGTGTGTGCCACACATATGACGTTTTTTTTTCCCTCCCAGCCCAAAAACCATTTCAAATTCAGACTTAATAGTTCTTCACAGATGTTCTATCATCCTAGGCACCAGTGATCAATGTTGCAGAGTCAAGGTGGATCTGGTGGGGATCTCTAAGAAAGTGAGATGATGTGGGAGACCACAAAGCAGCTGTTAATTTTCCTCTCAAAGTGAGGAGGATTATGCTCAGCGGTGGAAAGCCGTTCTCTGGGTCCCTAGCCTAATTGTCTCGATTAGCACACTGCACAGCCATCACAGGTGTAGCATATAATAGCTCTAGAAGGTTTTCATAGCCAGGCCAATTAAAATCTGTCATGGCGCCAAGAACTAACAGTGTGTGCGCCATAATGCCAAAAGTCAAAATGAATTCTCTAAATAATAATTGCTTGCGTTTTGGGGACAGTTCATGGTTTTCAGCATATTTACACTTCCTTGATCTCATGTGCTCCTCTTGCAGAGGGCAAGCAGTTTAGGTGGGGAATCCAAAGATGAGAGAGATTTAGTGATTATAAGTTTATTATTTATTACTATTATAGATTTAGTGATATAGTGATTATATTAATATTATTTTAGGACCTCAATCTTTGTGCCAAATTGCTCCCGATAAGTCCTTCAAGAATTTCCTCTAGTTCATATGGCAGTAACTAACATCTATATATTACTTAACAGCTTACAAAGTGCTATTGTATTTATGTTTTTGTTAGGCCTTCCATAATATATTGGCAACCCACTCAGTATTCTTGCCTGGAGAATCCCATGGACAGAGGAGCCTGGCAGGCTACAGTCCTTTGGGTTGCAAAGCATCAGACATGACTAAGCATGCACCATAAAATAGCACTGCAAATCAGTCTTCATTATCCCATTTTTATGTATAAAACTCAAAGCCTTAGAATATTTGTTGAAATTCTGCCTCTCATGTTTTTAAAAAATTTTATTTTACTAAAGTATAATTGCTTCACAATATTGTGTTGGTTCCCAGTGTACAACAGTGTGAATCAGCTATAAGTATACATATATCCCTTCCCTCTTACCTCCTTTCCACCCCCCACCCCATCCCACCCAGGTCATCACAGAGCACCAAGCTGAGCTCTCTGTGCTATATAGCAGCTTCCCACTAGATACCTGTTTTATGCATAGTAGTGTATATATGTCAATGGCATATCTCATTTTAGGGTCAAGGAACCTGGGGTTTCAGTGATGTTACATCACTTAAGGATAGACAGTTACCAAGTGGTAGGACTAGGATAAGAACCCAGGCCTGCTGATTCTGATCCAGCCTTCTCTGCTGCCTTCCCTGCATGCCCCCCTCTCTTTTTCTCTCTCTTGAGAGGTGCATTTTAGTCTTGGGATCCACTAAGAAAGTTCACTGACACTACTATGAAAACACAGGTGTCTCCTATTGAAAGACTGAAGGGCTTTGGGGCTGTGATTTATTTTCCTAGTGATTTAGGAATGGGTAGTTTATATTTTAAACTGAGCATAAACTTGACCCCTGGTCTCTTAACCACCTGATCTCTGTGGTGCTGGACGTGTTTGGTGAAGGGACTTGTGTTGGTTTACTGGCCACCCACCCAAGCCCGTGGTGCATTTCAAGGGCCCAAGGGGCTGTGAATGTGCATGAAGG
This sequence comes from Antilocapra americana, assembly GCA_007570785.1. NCBI lineage: Eukaryota > Metazoa > Chordata > Mammalia > Artiodactyla > Antilocapridae > Antilocapra > Antilocapra americana. The sequence goes on from ML661893.1 coordinate 6,094,024, forward strand.
CAGGATAAATGTCTTCACAGGCTCAGAAGTTGAAAGACAGCCTGCCAAGGGGGAAAATGAGCTCTAAGCTGTTCTCCATCAGCAGCTCCCAAAATCTCTTGCAGTAAAATGTTTTGTTCTTTGTTTCTTAGAGATGAGAAATGAGGAGGAGCCCCTTCTGGGCACTCCTGATGATTTTTTAGGTTAAGGCTGAGCCCCTGAGGACAAATGATTGCCTGGCTAGTGTCCCAGGACTGATGAACCACAGGGTGGTTCCCTGGTGACACATGTGAGGGTAGGAATGGAATTTCACATTTCTCACTGCTGGAAGGGCAGAGCTTTCTACCCATTGTTCACTCTGAAAGCTTTCTTCAGCCCCAGCCTGTGAGTTCTCCCTGGAGGAAGGCAGAGAGCAAATTCTGCATTCCCAATGGTGTATTGAAGTCTAAGGGCCAGGTCCCTTTCTCCTGCAGAGCCAAAAATGATGCTTTTCTCAAGAGCAAATGGTTTCCCTTGCCTCTTTGGCTGCGGTGTATCTGCATCTGCTCTGCCATTCCATCCCAAAATCTGGGGTGCAGCTCAAGGAGCCAAGTTGACAACATCTCAACACAAATAGCTTCTTTTATATTTGAAAGAAAGAATTGGAATTGGAAGTGGGAGAAAATGTAGGAACAGCCTACATATTTTTCATATTTTTAAATATGATTTTAAAAAGAACAGGTATCTATTTATGTAAATACAGATTTATTTATAGATGAGTATGTATAACCATATATAGATTTAAATTTTTGCCACTTTTATAAAGATGTTTCAGAGCATGGTATGAATAAATCTACCCTTGACTTAGCTTAATGCAGTGGCATTGATTTCTGCCTGCTAACCCATGATTCTCTCTCAGTGGGGGAGGATCAATAAGACCAGGGAGGCCCACTTCTGCGTATCATCAGTCTTGGCTTTAATCTTGGCAGTCCTGGCTACAGACCACTCAATCTGGAGGCATACTGATTGGCAGTGATATTTTCTCGATGATTTCATGATCATATTTGGGGCGCATTTTAGTTTCTGACTTGGCGTATGGTTCGTCTTCCTTTGGGCTTTATAGTTTGGTACCTCTTTTCTCCCTTATACTGCAAAAGATCTATTGGAGGAAAGCTTGGGAAAAATCGATTGCACAGAGAGAAGAATTGGAATAATTTTTAAACAGACTCAGAAAAGGAAAAAAATTTGCAACTATGGTGTCTTAATGCTTAAGGGATTTAAATTGGAATAGATTTGAGGGAGGAGGCATTGAGTTCTATAAAAATGTCGTCAGAGTCACTGGGCTTAATACTAATTCCCTCATTAGGCATAAAGGAGCTACCTTACATTTTCTTTCTCTTGAAAAGGGCAACTCACATGTGTCACATTCAGGGAGAGTTCTAAATGTGATGCCTTCTAGTAACCTTATATGATAGTTGACAGATTTTCAACAAAGTCCTATATGTACCGAATGTGTAGATCCTATATCATTTCCCAAGTACTTTCAGTCCGGCATTCATTGAAAACTCTATTAGGATGGACAGTTGGTAGTTAAAAAAACAAAAAAGAGGGGAAGAAGAAAAACAATTCTTTCCCCACCCATCCAGCCATTCATTTCCTACCAATTAATAATTCACACCAGTCTTCCAAGCCTAGGACTGTTGCTAAAGAGTGTTAAGAGATAAACAGAATGCTAAGCATAGAATCTGGTTTGTGTATTGCTATTTTAGTTTCCTAGAGCTGCTTTAACAAAGTACCATGAATTGCATGCCTTAAACAACAGAAACGTCTTGTCTCCCAGTTCTGGAGGCAAGAAGTCTGAAATGAAGGATCAGTAACGTCGGTTCCCTGAAAGTCTGTGATGAAGAAACTGTTCCATGCTTTTTTCCTGGATTCTGGTGGTTCACTGGCAATCTTTGGTGTCCTTTGACCTACAGATGGGTCACCCTGATCTCTGCCATCATGTTCATATGACTTTCTCTGTGTGTGTATGTCTCTGTATCCCAATTTCTCCTTTTTATAAGGACACCAGTCATCTTGAATTAAGGTCCCCCATGACTTCATCTTAACCAATTACACCTGCAGTGACCCTATTTCCAAGTAAAGTCACATCCTGAGATATTGGGGGTGGGGTGGGAGCAGGACTTCAGCGTAAATTTTGTTGTTGTTGTTGTTCAGTCACCCAGTCGTCTCCAACTCTTTGTGACCCCATGGACTGCAGCACACCAGGCCTTCCCTGTCCCTCACCATCTCCTTGAGTTTGCCCAAGTTCATGTTCATTGCATTGGTGACACTGTCCAGTCATCTCATCCTCTGATGCCCTCTTCTTCTTTCCTCAGTCTTTCCCAGCATCAGAGACTTTGCCAGTGAGTCATCTGTTCACACCAGATGACCAAAACACTGGAGCTTCAGCATCATTCCTTCCAGTGCATATTCACTGTTGATCTCCCTTAACATTGATTGGTTTGATCTTCTTGCTGTCCAAGGGACTTTCAAGAGTCTTTTCCAGCACCACAGTTCGAAGGCATCTATTCTTTGTCATTCTGTCTTCTTTACTATCCAGCTCTCCACTGGATCCACTGGGAATTTTAGGATGACATGATTCAACCCATGAGTTTTCCTGGTGGCTCAGTGGTAAAGAACCTGCCTGCCAATGCAGGAGATGTGGTTTTGATACCTGGGTTGAGAAGATCCCCTGGAGAAGGAAGTGACAACCCACTCCAATATCCTTGCATGGGAAATCCCATGGACAGAGGAGCCTGGAGGGCTATAGTCCATGAGGTCGCATAAGAGTCGGACCCAGCTGAAAGATTAAACAACAAATTCAGCCCATAACAGTTACTGTTATTTAGTTTTATGTTTTAATTATGTGTGTGCTCAGTCACTCAGTTGTGTCCAACTCTTTGTGGCCCAATGGACTATAGCCTGCCAGGCTTCTTTGTTCATGAGACTTTTCAGGCAACAGTACTGGAGTACTTTGTCCATGGGATTTTTCAGGCAACCCAGAGTAAGGTTGCTATTTGCTCCTCCAAGGAACCTTCCTGACCCAGGGATTGGACCTGCAACCCTGAAACCCTCTTGCATCTCCTGCATTGGCAGGTTGATTCTTAACTACTAGCACCACCTGGGATAGCTTTTCTTGATTTTTCTCTTGTTTATGATCTACCCTGTTTATACTATATATTCAGATTTGCAAAGAACAAAATGAAAAAATTAGAATATTGTTGTGTAGTGTGTGAGTATCTTCAAGTAGCACTGGCTGAAAAGTTAGAGAAGATGTCCTGGACATCAGAGCATTCATGGTCCTAGTAGAGGGATCCAAGAGAGTTGGCCAGCCCAATCCAGCATGGTAGCAAAGTAAGCCATTCATTACTCCCAAAGCCATCCAGTGTTGGCAGTCTCTCCAGGCTTAAGATCCTGGTATCGTCTCATAGCAAGCAGACAGGCAGCAGCCTGCCCAACGTCAACAGATGGTGTGGAGTCCCTTGTGCCATTGGCATCATGCATCCTTTAGATTTATTAAAACACTCTCAAAAAAAAAAAAAAAGGAATACCCTTTGGGGCCATAAAGTCCCAAATCTAGCAATTTCCTGCTGTATCACAGCAAAGTACTTTCCCCCCAGCCCTGCCCCTCTGGCTGTTGTTGAGGTGGTTAAACAGTAATTCCTGAAAACGGTTCTCTTCTGACACATGCACAGCATTTTCCTTTGTAAGAACGTGAAGGCTTGATGCCTCCAGAGCCCATTACATAGACACATTGGCCCCTGAGATAATTACAAGAAGAAAGTCTAATGGGCTTGATCAAGGCAATCCCGTTACCTCCATGAAGAATCACCAGTGAGGTGCAAAGCCAGATGAAGTCTCCCCACGACGAAAAATATAGTTACTTTTTTACCTAGAAACAGAAAGAGCATTCAGTCCACTGTTTATATTTGGAAACTAGGTTGCTATCGATCTGGCAAGCAGGATTGTGGAAGGAGAATATTTTTACTCCATTCTGTTTGAAAAGAATTTAGGATGACATACAAGGGTGGATCAAATATGACATGACTGAATAAATCAAAAATTAGGTGACCTAAAATTGTGGTCTCTCAGTATTGGAAGCCAACTCTCCAGGGAAGGCAGCCTTGCCAGTTCTAGAAATGGTTGATGGATGGCTACGCAGCCCTTCCTGACCTAACACGACCCTCCGAGCCCTGAGGGTGACTCACCTCCACCTGAGAGAGGCAGTCCCTGGCCTTGATATGACCCCAGCTCCTGACTCCAAGCCAGCCTCGAGACAGGCGAGAGAGTGAAACATGCATGGGGATCTAAAAGGAAGCAGGCCGTCTTCTAGGATATCGTGCCTGGTTTCACCCCACACTGCCGAGATGAGGGGGTTCCTGTGGAAATAATACAAGACCGTCAGCTTAGAATTTACATGGCTCCCTTCCCCTGCCACCACCATCTCCAACTTCAGATTATATTAATAAGTACATTGTTTTAAAATGTATATGGAAGATGTTTTGAAAGGTGAAAAAAAACATTAGATCACAAAATGAGAGTTAAGAGGGAGTATTATGCTCATCTCTGTCCCATGCCCTCTTCGTGTCTGGGACACACATATTAATACATGTAGAAGAAAGGTCACCTGCTAGTTTGGAACCTTCCTTCCTGAGTGCCTCTTCTTCATCAACCAGGTGTTTTCAAAACCCCTACGGTGAGCATAGGACTTACCTGAGAAATTTTGTAAATTTCAGATTCCCAGGCCATATTCCTAAAGAGTCTGATTCAGTAGAACTGAAGCCAGGCCCAGGAATCTGCATTTTAATGTATTCTTCTAGTGATTATGAGCTTCATGGCCACTGAAACATAATTTGAAATGTACTATGCTCTTCTATGGGCTTCCCTGGTAGCTCAGCTGGTAAAGAATCTGCCTACAATGCCTCAGACCTGGGTTTGATTACTGGGTCAGGAAGATCCCCTGGTGAAGGGATAGGCTACCCACTCCAGTAATCTTGGGCTTCCCTAGTGGCTCAGCTGGTAAAGAATCTGCTTGCAGTGTGGGAGACCTGGGTTTGATCCCTGGATTGGGAAGATCTCCTGGAGAAGGGAGAGGCTACCTACTCCAATATTCTAGTCTGGAGAATTCCATGGACTGCATGACCGGCCAACTTTCACTTACATGATGTCCTATGGTTTCCTGTCTTTGAAGCAGTAATTTTTGCATTCCTAGCCTATCATTTCTTCAAAATGGATTTTTTTCTCATGTGTAACACTTGTAAAGCTAAACATGCTCATTACCTTTTAAATCAGACAGTTGGAGCAAAAATCAATTTTCCACTATCAAGACAGAATTATCATGAATAGTTTCACAAATATCCATCAGAACTTTTTTCTGTTTATATGTGTTTGTATGTGTACGTAATTTCTAGCATTTAAAAATATTAGGTTTGCTGACCCAGATTTGTGAAAGAAAAGGGGAAGGAAGTGGCTCCACACGATATTTTTTTTCAGTAATAATAATAAAGTGATTACCTTTTTTCCCCTTGGGTTCCGTGACTCTAAGGACCCTATGTTTACAATGACTTCTTTCAGCAATGCTTTCACAATTCCTTATAGCTCTACTCAAAACATTTTTCTTTAAGGACTAGGTAGCTATGAATTGCCAACTTAGAAGACATGAGGGAAATTGATGCACTTTCTTCAAGATTCTTTTTTAAAATATTTATGTATGTATTGGCTGCGTCAGGTCTTAGTTGCAACAGTTAGCATCTTTCGTTGCAGCTCATGGTCTTAGTTGCCCTGCCAGGATGGAACCCAGGTCTCCTGCACTGGAAGGTGAATTCTTAACCACTGGATCACTGGAGAAGCCCCTCTTCAGGTTCTTTTCCCTTTTCTTGCAAACATTGTCTTCCTTCTATAGAATTGTCCTCTTTTACCACCTCTCCATCTTCACTTGGAAATGTATATGTACCAGTTCATTTTTCTACCTTTTCTGCTAACTGTGCTTTGATGTTTCACCTCTGAGAGGTCTTCCCTAGCTAGAGAGAGCTTTGAGTATCTGATGAAAATTATAATCCCACACTCCTGAAAAATTATATGTAATTTACACCCATATTTTGGCAGATAATTTCAAGAGGTCCAAGGGGAATCTAATTTAAGAACCCCTCTGATAATACATCCTCAACAGGCTAAGTCCCTCAGACCTACCAAGGAGTACCAGAGGTGTTACTCATGAAAATATGTATTCAGCCTCAGTTATCCAGAATATACTGCATTTATTCCCTGGAGACACAGAGAAATAAGTAGGGACTCTGTCTTAAGTCTCTCTGGATACTGGTAGAGGTAGACAGAAAAACAGTGACCATAGAATATGAGAAGCACTGTGATATTTATTTATTTTTTTTTACTTGTTTTTGCCATACAATGTCATGATATCACCATGGGTTTACATATGCTTCCCCTCCGGAACCCCCCTCCCTCCCCCCCGGGAAATCTCGCTGCACCAGTCCCGAGCATCAATCCTGGGCTGGCGATTGATTAGACACATGACAATTAACATGGAGAAGCACTGTGATAAAACACAGTGAGGGCTACAATAAAATGCTCTTAAAACACAATTCTCACTTTTCCCTTTGAAAGCTTTGGTGTTGCCTCTTCCTATTTTCCATGAAGACCGTCATCATAAATCTCAAGCTTACTTCACCAGGATCATCTGGACATGACTCTTTCTTTTGTCCAGCCCTGGCATGTCATGCTCCTATCATATTAAAGCCTCATCTGACCTTCAAACATGCCATGCTCAATGGATCTTCTTATGAGATGTTCCTTTTGCCTGGTAGGAAGGGACATTTCCTTCCCCATCCTTGGCCCTTTAATCAGACTGACTTTCATTTGTCCTCTACCACTAGACCTAGGATGCTTTCTCCAGGGAACTTCCCCTGTTCCACCAATTTCAAGTTAGATGCTCCCCCTCAATGCTGCCAGAGCACTCTGTACTTACCTTCATTCTTATCACATTGTATTACAATTACCTCCTCATTTATCTGTCATTCACCAGACACTGGACAAGGGCAGGGACTATGTTGCTGATAGTTCTAGTGTTATAGCTAATTTATAATAGTTAATAAATATTTGAATTAATTTACCAATTAATTTAATTCTTAAACATCCACAAAATTAGTTTTAAGCTTTCTAGTATAAATCAGAATGGAGAGCCCTCCTAACTGTATTCTCTGAGAAATGTGATCCATAATTAGAACTTTAACAACATCTGATCAAGCTGCTCTTTGTCTGTAAGGAATCTGGCCCTCATTCACTTGGCACACACAGAAGCAGGGACAGAGCTGAGGCCAGTTAATTAAGAGATGTTCACCTGTCACTTGCCTAGCACTCTGCAAAATACTTCGGGGAGTCACAGATGTATGAGTTGCCTCCTTCAAGAACTTGTTGTTGGGAACACAAGAGTTCCCCATATGGAATCTAGGTAGTATATAATTTACTGCTAAATTATATAGTAGAGATTATATGATGACATTTACAGCCACACTATGGCAGAAAGTGAAGAAGAACTAAAGAGCCTCTTGATGAAAGTGAAAGAGAAGAGTGAAACTCAACATTCATAAAACTAAGATTATGGCATTTGGTCCCATCACTTCATAGCAAATAGATGGATAAACAATGGAAACAGTGACAGACTTTATTTTTGGGGGCTCCAAAATCACTGCAGATGGTGACTGCAGCCATGAAATTAAAAGACACTTGGTCCTTGGAAGAAAAGTTATGACCAACCTAGACAGCATATTAAAAAGCAGAGACATTGCTTTGTCAACAAAGGTCTGTCTAGTCAAGGCTATGGTTTTTCCAGTAGTCATGTATGGATGTGAGTTGGACTGTAAAGAAAGCTGAGCACCGAAGATTTGATGCTTTTGAACTGCGATATTGGAGAAGAGTCTTGAGAGTTCCTTGTCCTGCAAGGAGATCCAACCAGTCCATCCTAAAGGAGAATTAGTCCTGGGTGTTCATTCAAAGGACTGATGCTGAAGCTGAAACTCCAATACTTTGGCCACCTGATGTGCAGAACTGACTCATTTGAAAAGACCCTGATGCTGGGAAAGAGTGAAGGCAGGAGGAAAAGGGGACGACAGAGGATGAGCTGGTTGGATGGCATCACTGACTCAATGGACATCAGTCTGAGTAAACTCTGGGAGTTGGTGATGGACAAGGAAGCCTGGCGTGTTGCAGTCCATGGGGTTGCAAAGAGTTGGATACAACTGATGAACTGAACTGAACTGAGCTGAGCTGATAGCCACTTCTAGCTCATCTGTGAATCAAGGTTTTTAGTAGTGTTACTGAACCCAGATCCAGCTTCTTGGTGCTCAAAGCCAATAAAGAGACAAGGTTGATTTTGGATGCTGGCAACTGGGTGGTGGCAGATACCTGTCCAGAGGTTGACTCCCCACCCTCCACAGACAGTCAGTGGGCAAGAGCTTTTTTAGACAGAGAGGGCTACATGCAAAAACAGTACAGTCAACTCTGAGAGTCACCTTGAAATTGGTTATCTGTGGTCTGACCAGGATCAACTTGATTGTTTTAAGTAGATTAAATCTTCAGTTCCAGAATCACTTGGTTTCTATTACTTGAGGCTAGTTCTTGGAATTGTGGTAGCTTATGTCATGGCTACAGTCTAGTCATCATTGTCATTAACTTCTTCCACCTGGTATGAGTTTCAATCTGTATAAGACAGCTCAGAGGATATGGCTCAGAATATTATCTGTAGCCCTTGAGAAAGAACTAAAGGTCCTTGGCTATGCTTACTGACTAAACTGTTATTATTTGATCTCCTTTGATAGTTTTCCTTGGCTTCTGCATGTTCTCACTTCTCTGATTAAACTTGCTCTTGGGCTAAAGTTTTTCCACAGGTAGAAGGTGGGCAGAGGACATGGGAGGACAAGGACCATAGAACTCTGCTCCATTTCAACAGCACTTCACTGAAGTAAACTCCTTTGTAGCCTGAGAGTGGGGATCATGTGTTGATGGTCTCAGGTTGAGCTTAGTCCCATGGTGTGAACTGGTACCAGACTACTATTTGTTGAGCCAAATACAGTCAAAAGAGAGGAAGACATCAATAAATGTGACATCTGGGTTAAGAGTTGCTGTTAGTTATTTGCCTAGGATGAAATGTATACTTAACAACACTGGGGAATCATTGAACATTGCACCGGGGGCTATGACAGACACACTAGAATTAAGATGGTGTTAATGAAGAATACAAGCTTCAGGGTCTGGCATTCCTGATTCAAATCCCAGCTCTTCTCTAGGCTTGCTGAGTAAGCTGCCATTCTTTTCATAGATATTTGTTCAATCATGTTGTAGGCAAGGCGATATGCTAGATGTTGAAGAGGTAACATTAAATATCCCCCGCAAACATGGGCTCTTCAACCCCTTTCCTCAGTTTTATTACCTGTACTGTGAGTCCAGCAATATTTTCTTGGTGAGCCACTGCGAGAATTATGTATGATATATAGGAAGATGCTCAATGCACTCTTGACGTGTAGTAGATGCTCCATAAAAAATGCCACTAGAAAGCACAGTCCCTGTAATCTAGCCAGGACAAGTCAATGAAAATTCAGGATCCAGCTAGAGCTCGCTGTCAGCGTGGTAGGCCCACCGGCCGTGAAGCACATGAAATGCGGCTAGTCCAAACTGAGAAGTACTGTAAGTGTAAAATATGACCCAGGTTTTGAAGATGTAGGATGTAAAAAGAAAAATAACTCACTAATGATTTTTTTGCTTATTATGTGTTGAAAGTATAATATTTTTAATGAATTGGGTTAAGTAAAATACATTAATTCCCCTGTTTCTGTTTTAAATTTCTTGTTGCTCTAAAAAATTTGAAATTACATATGGCTTGCATTACTTCTTTGGGGAATCACTGCATTAAAGAATAAAAGTTACTGGTTTTGGAAAGAACTAATTAGAGATGCCATTGACCCAGAGACATGCCCCACAGAGTAGGGATGGAGCAGGGATGAAAATGTAGAGCTGAGATCATGATTTCAGACTCTCATGATGGTATTGGTAGTCGTTACCAGATGGCACCAGAACATTTCCATTCACTTTAATTCTTCTGCCACTTATGAAATGTGTCTGTCTACATGGGAAAGGGGATGATGCCAGGGAGTTGGGGAAAGCACGCAAAGGGGTCCTTTCTTCTCACAATGCCTACTGGTGTTGACCTCATTTGGAAGAAGTGTGAAAGCAGGTGGGCTTTAGACAGAGTTTGGATGTTAGCATCTTTCTTTCCTACATCATCTTGGGCAAGTTACTTAACTTCTCTGAGCTTCAGGTTACTCGTTTAGAAAATGATGGTGCCAGAGGTAACTGTGTTAGTCCGCTCAGGCTGCCTTAATGCATACCATAGACTGGATGGCTCTAACTGAACAGCTCAGCAGACCAGAAGGCCAAGATCGAGGGGCCCACTGATTCACTTCCCCTGTGAGGATGCCCTTCCTGGCTTGTATAGTAGACAACCACCTTCTCATGGTGTCCCCACACAGCAGAGAAAAAGAGAAAGCAAGCTCTCTGGTTTTTCTGGATCACTCACCCCATCATGCAGGCCTCAGCCTCATGATCTCGTCAAGCCCCATTACTCCCAAAGGCCTCATCTCCACAGGCCATCATCTCCTTGTGGGCTGGGACTTCAGCATTTGAATTTGGGCATCCAGTCCATAACAGTAACTGCATCATTAGATTTTTGAGTGAATTCAAGGAGCTTGTGCATACTAAGAATGGTATGGTATAAATTTTGGTCAACTGTTAGACTGTCACCATAGCATCTATTTTTGTATTTACGTGACCTCAGCTCCAGTACATTGCCTGTCATATATATCATATTTGATGTTCAATAAATATATGTCAGATGAATTATATAATTCATCATCCAATCAAGCAATGACTGTTTCAGTTCCTGAAACACCAGTGTTATCAGGTAGGATCCAGCTTCTCGTGCCCTCTAGATCACATCTCTGATGTGGATATGAGGACAGCCTCAGCTGCTGAGAATATGCTCTGCTGACAATCAAATTCTCTTGCTTTGACATATGTGTCTGTCAAAGTTGGTTCCACCCTCAGGCCACTCCTTAGCCGCCCAGCAATGCCCTTGGTTTTATTTCCCTATTCGTTTTTTTTTTCTTCAGAATACCCAACCATGAGACTCCTTTTCTCCCATCCAATTTAATAATATAAAACCTGCCCTGATTTAGAATCTCTTTGGCAGCTAATCGAACCTTGAAGCATTCTATTAGCTCTCTGTATTTGCACTAAGCCCAAACTGACGCATCTGGGATTATTATGTAATAACTTGGGCTCATTTCTGGTCAGTATATACCATCCCTTTTTATTCTGTAAATCCCCTCAGGGCTTTCTTTCTGTTTGCAAGGGGTGAAAGAAGGGGTTATAAGGGCTGTGGTTAGGGGCTTTGGGGTAGGGGCAATGTTTGCTATGAGTTATTATCCTGCACTTATCAGTATTAAACTGGATTTGACAACTCATAGCCTAGGATTTAAATGATCTAAATCTTTCTTCATTTGGCAGCCTGGTTTCCCCCATTATTTATTGTGGGACCCAATTCATTATCATCGGCATACTCAGAGGCTTGCCCTGTGATGCCTTCACAGTCAAATGATTTATACAAATAATAAAAAAGATGGGGGTTCCTAGCAATGAGATCCAAAGCAATTTTTTTTCTCCCTTTCCTCTCATCTGGTTCGGTTCATCTTTTACACATTAACCCTTAGCCTTCTTACTTCTTCTCCTAGGAAATTCATCCTCTGCCTCTTTCTGGGCCTGAGAAGGAAAAGCTATTGACAGGGATGGGGAAGTGATGAGAGCTGTGGTCCAGTTCCAATGTAAGGAGTATCAGGTCTTTCTGTGAGAGGCACCATGCAGACGCTTCCCATACAGTGCAGGATTTGGGTTGTCACAGCAGCCCTCTGAGCTAGGCATTGGTTTTATCCCAGCTTTTGCCTCTTGGTCTCCCTAGGACAGGTGGAGTGAGAGGAAGAAGGTGCGGGGGCAGGGATCAGGGCTGGGGATATGCCTCTAGTATTTCCAGAGGGAATACCGCTACCAGCTGTGTAGTGTAGTGTGGTAGTTAAGAATGTGAGCTCTGATATCCAACAAATCATACCGGCCCTTTTACCTATTAACCGTGGAATGGTGAGCAAGCGACCATTCTGTGCCTCAACCACCTCTTCTGTAAAGTAGTGATAAACCACCCACATAGGGGATCGTGAGGCCTGAATGCGGTGTCACAGCAAGGCCTCTGAGGTCGTTTGTCCATCTGTGAAAAGGGTGTAACAGCATCTAATTCATTTTACCCTCACAACAAGGCTGTGAGGTAGTGTGTATGGAACACTTCAAGCAGTGCCTGGAAATGCGTGTCATCAAGGTTAGCTGTTGTCACTGTTCCTGCTACTAGGATGACTGTACTACAGCCACCATCACCACCGCTATGACTACTGTTATTGTTGCCATGGTCCAGAGCAAGGTTCAGCAGAGAAGGTGGGTACTCTGCAACCACTGCATTGCGGAGACCTTGCGGTAGGTTGCTGGTTGGCAGGATTTAACCGTCCATGAATAGTGCCCATGGTCTATACTAGGAAAAAGGACGTGTATGTGTTTTACTCCTCCTGTCCTCTGTCTACCCACGCCTTTCTCCAGCTCGATGCCAACTCTAGGCTTGCCCGGGGGAGGTGTGTGGTTTGCTTTTCCTGTCCCATGTCTACCCATGCCCTTCTCAAGCTCAGTGTCAACTCGATGCCTTTCTCAGGCTTGCCTGGGGGAGGTTTGGTCTAAAGCTCCAGCCCAGGCTGGAAGGAGCAGGCTTCACTCAGAAACTCAGTACCCTGTCCTCTTACTTCTCTAGTCTCAAGCTTTCATAAGCATACGTATTAGGTCCTATGCTTTTTGCCGAAAACCAAGTGTTGATGGATAGGTTCTAGAAATCTTACTCACTTATTTAAAATGTGGGACAAGGGTACCTCTTTTGGGAGCACCTGCTGCATTGAAACAAGACACAAGTCCCCCTTCCTCCAATTTCATATCTTGTGAAAAAAATTTCTGTTGACATTTGATCTTAGGGTAACCCTTAGCAATCCCATAAATGCTATTTTGTTTTTTTTATAACCTAGCCCTGTGCTTTGGAAATCCAATAAGGTTTATGCTGCCCCTTACAACTTGCTTCACATGTGCTACTTGAATGTTTTATAGCTGATTTGAGTCTCAGTTGCAAAACTGCACCCCCCTGGATGCGCATTTGTAAAGGAAGAGATGCCAAGAGTTCACAGTGGCCTGAAAGTTCCAGATTTGGTCCAGATTTTCTCTTGTACCAACCTATACCTAGAGCCAAGAGTAATGTTGAGTGCTCCAAAATATTTTTGCAGTGTATATATGGCAAGAAATTTATAGGCAGTGGATAGCGCTGTTTTCAGCACAGTTCTTCTTATGCTGAAAGCAGTGATAGCAGAAAATTGGCTTTAGAATCAGTCTTCTCAGCTAACTGTGTGGTCTTGAGCCCTAAACCTCGAGTTCCCCAGCTGTAAATGTGTGTAGAACCTCATAGAACCATTTGAGGATTAAAGAAAAAATAATAATAACAGACTGTGTAGCCCCCTTCCTGATATTAAGCACTCAAAGTGTTAGCTATTAATATTTTCTCTTTCATTGGTTTGCATATTCCTAACTTTGTACATTGCATAAATTTTATTGATGTTGTCTTTGTTGATGATTTTGCTGTGAAAGTGATTGTCTTAGTTATGCTGTTATTGTTCATGGCAGCAATCATAAAACTTTACCTCTACTGATTTATGAAGGCTTTTCCATTTTTCCTTATATTTCTGCAAGTTTGCCCTTTCTTCCTAATTTTGAGGCCACTGTCACTGTGGAAATTCCAAATTATTCCTCTTTTCTATTTCTGTCGGTCCCCCCGTTTCCATCACCTGTCGTTTAGTTTTCACTTGCTCTGCAGAGGAATGGGACTTGCTGTGAGCTTGGAGCTGAAAGCCTGAGGCATGAGACAGAATATTACTATTTAGCAGTGCTGTAGCAATTGTCTGAAGCAGGGCTCTGCAAACATTTTTTTGAGTGTATGTTCATTAGAAATTCTTTTTTCTCTTGTGGTCAAGAAGGTGCGATTGCAATTCTGATTCTCATACTCAGCCCAGTGTTGAGTGGCTTGCCTCTGACCTTTCCCCATAACTGAGCAGCAGAATAATGAATGATGATTCCAGCTGCCTTCTTCCCTCCCAGGGTAACGAATGAGTCAGCATCAGGGACTTTGCCAGGAGGCCTGAGTCATAAATATCCCTGCAGTCCATCAAAAAGCTCCACAAAAGGCTGTTTTTAAACAGTAAATGAGGAAAGAGTCCTTGGCCTTTGTCTTAAATCATCAAGTCAGCGGGAGATATTTATGATTCTAACTTTGGGGTCAAAGCTAAAAGCAAGAGCCAATCATAGAGATAAGAGAAATGAGTTTGAACCCATTGTGAGACGATAAACTTCTCATAGAGGAGAGATGAAAAAAATTCAGTGAACATACCCTCTCTGCCCCCAAATTCCTGTCAGTCATGTCACGTTCTTTCCCTATCTTTCTAGACTTTATTAAAGACTTATCAGATGCCAGGCCTGGTGCTATTTCCCTTATTTGCATTATCTCACTGCTTTCTCACAAGCAGTCTATGAAAGAGAGATTTTCTTCACTGTTTTATAGAAGAGGAAATTGGGAATGAGAGTGACCTTGGACTCCAGAACCTTTGGACTGCAGAACCCTCCCTCTTAATTACTCAGTTACACTGTATACAAGGCCAGGAAAAATGAAGATGGATGGAAAAATATACAGAAATGCAAGATAGTCTTCTCTCTGCTACACAAAATACTAATTACCTAACAACAGATATAGTATGGTGTAGTTAAAGTCCTGGAAAAATCATTTTAATTTTCAGTTCAGTACTATAAACTGAGAGCCCTTAAACAGATACCCTAAGACCCTAAAAAGTCCAGGCCATAGACTGTATTCCTGAGGATGCACCAGACACCAGGGACCCAGCAGTACTTCAGATTTGGCAGACATTTAAAATGCCAAGAGTTGCAGTCATTGTATGTATCTGAAACGCCCCATTTTTGTCTTCATCCATTCTAGCTTACTTGAAGTGCAGTCTGCCATCAGGGATGACTTTGTAATATGGATAATACTTTATTTATGAGAAGATTAGCAAAATATGATTGTTGGGTTTGCTAATAAAGAGGATACTGGAAAAGGAGCCAGCTGGCATGCTACATGTAGCCCCGGCAGGGAGACACATCTAATCTGTGTTTTTCTCTCCAAACTCACACCTTGGAGGCTCCTGGAACTCCCCACCCACCACCCACCCCCACCCACTCCCTCACCCCCCCACACCGCCCTTCCCACTGAGTGCCTTGAAGGCCTCATCAGCAGCTCCTGAAAATGCAGAGAATATCTCTGTCTACATTTCCTGGCCAGACTTCCCATGGCTATTCAGACTGTTGTTTCTAATGATTAAAGGATAGTCTTACCCAAATGTTGGGGCATTACTGTTTCCAGATGACAAGGGCAGGAGAGCCAAGTCAACGGACAGGATACGGAATTGAGCAGACCCAGAGAGAGAGGTTGGCTCTGTGATCTTAGGGGTGCAAGGAACACAGTTTCTGAGCACCATTCTCTCCTCTAGGAGAAAACACACACACACACAATTTTGTTTTCACTGCTTAATAAGTTTTAAGTTATTAATATAATTTTAAGACCTTTCATTTGTAGGAATCATACCATGGGATGAGCAGTGCTGGCAATTAAGCCTTTATTTTTTCCTTTCCTAATTCTGAGCTCTACTAGGTAACACTTACTGAGTTGATGTTGTCTGTCTTCCTTGTTCTGTTCTATGTGTCGAAGCTCACACACACTCAGTCACTGGACAGTTAGTCCCTTATAGAAATCTTTTTATACAACCTGAGGCAGTCCTGCCATTTTATGTGTCTCAGTCAGAGGGAATTGTAAGTGCCTCTGTTCCAAAATCTGTTTAGCCACAGACCTGGTTAGGATTTTTATATGGCCCTCTGCATATCCTAAGGATGGCCTGTGGGTACTTATGAACACCATGGACTCTGGGCAGTTTACACAGCAGAGGAGACTCTGGGACATCCTGTATAGGGCAATTCTTGCCAGTAAGACATTATGAACCTGAAGGTTAAACCTCCATCGTTGTTAAAATATTGACTCAAGGACCAGACAGCACGGGTTTGAATCTTGGCCCCACTGTTACCTGGCTTTAGAATGTTAGGCAAGTCATTTCACCTGTCAAAGCCTCAAATTCTATGTTAAATGAAAGCAGTAGCACCAATGCAGAGGCTCGTGTGAGGATCAGGTGAGATCGTGCATCTGTATTGCTTAAAAGAATGCCTGGCGCGTGTTCAGTACCTGAGGTTGCTGGTGGTGTTGGCAGCAATGGGAGGTGTCCGGACAGTACCCTGACCCGACCCATACTCAGCCACACCCCCTTCTGCAGGATCCAAGAAGCCCTTTTGAACTCTCAGCTTCCTGGAGGCAAAAATTCCTGTGCTCAACTCTTTGTCCCCAGTAGCCCCAGGATAGTACCTGGTTTGGCATAGAGGCTTCATACCGAATCCTTGGCTGAAATCGACTAAAAGCCAGTTTTCTTCTGGTTATATGGGGCCTGAGGAGGATTGACTCTAGGCTCTGCAGGTGGGTATGTCATGGTGGAGAAGGAGACTCCGCTGGATGGTCCTACTCTTTGCCCCTCTTCTCCCAAATAAATTCTTCCCTTTAATCCCCAACTGCTTCAAGACAGGAAAAGAGCAAGACTCCAGAGAGTAGAGACCAGGAAAACCAGAAGATGTTTTTAATTTTTTACTTCCAGAAGCTTCCCTCCCATCCATCATATCAGCCCATGACGTTTCCCAAGGGACACCTCAGACCATCAGGTTTGCTCTATCATAATTTTATTGTTATAATCTTCAGTCCTCTCTGTGCTATACTGGGCTCAAGGGCAACGGTGAATGGGAAAGACACAGGCCCTGCCCTTGTAGGGTCTGGTGAAGAAGATGGACAAGTGGATGGTATTTGTGTGTTCAGTTCTGTGTCAGGAAATTCAGAGTGCCATGGGAGTGTTAGGAGAGTCCCTTGACTATTTAAAAGTAAGGAAGACTATTTAGCTTTAGTAAAAAGCGAGACCCTCCTTAATAAAATATGGAGTAGGGACAGTGTTGTGAGTTTCAAGATTTCCTTGTTCTATGTGATATTTTCTGTGCTGAGAAGAGCATGGTACATGAACAATCAGGTTATTTCTTATAGCTCAGTGTTTTATGGTCAGCTTATGCCACCTTCAACATATGGAGGAATTAAGATCATTTCCTCCCAAGGCAAGTTTCCTAACATTTAGATGCACGAATGCATATCCTCGCTTCCAGATACCTGCATCCATTTCCCTGTGGCTGGCTATTTCTTTCTCTGAAATGTCTTTTTATTTTCTTTCTGACAGTCTCGTGGCAGAAAGATAGAGTTTCTTCATGCTGTGTTTTTACTTTCCATTTTCCTGATAAAACTGTATCACTGCAGAGGAAATCAAATCTAATCTTCAATATATTTAGCATGAAAGCAATAAAAAGCATTAATTCACTCCAGAAAGAGCAAAACGCAGTCGGGTACTCAAAGGAAGAATCACCATGGAAACTGTTTTCTTGAGATTCTGTACTCTCCAGGCTCCAGGCATGACTAACTGAAGAAAGGAAGGCAAAGAGAAGGGAGGAAACATCTTGCCCTTTCTGTTGTCACTAAAATGCTGCAGAGGAATTGCCATGAATTATTGATTGCATGAATACAAGTGTATATGAATTAGAATTATTAAAATGTTGTCTTTTAAATGAGGATGTAAGAACACACTGAGAACTTGTTCCTCACTGTTCTGCTTTCTGTGCTGTCAAAATCCTATTGAACAATCAAAGAACCATCCTAAGGTCAAAAGTTTGCAGAGAAGCACCAGGAATTATGGTGATTAAAGAATCATGTGAACTAGCACTAAAGCAGAGTGCTTTTGTATAGAACTCCCAGACACACTTGCTTTTGTATACAACTTCAAGATCGTTATAGTTTCAGAATTTTTTCAAAGACATTAAATATGTAAAGATCAGAGGCCAGCTCTTGCTTTGGGGACTGTGTTAATGGGATGTGATGGAATTTCCCTAAGGAATTTCTCATGGATTAAATTCTTTCTGTGTTTATGGATACATGTATATATCTCACAGTGAGCCAACTCTTCTTGCGTTCTATCTTTTTACCAGCTCATAGGTTTTTCTCACTGAACCCGCTCATCTGTTTTTAATAGCTCTGATAATAATATCTACCAGGTATTAAATGATTCCTGTGAGTCAGTCATTGTGCTGAATCCTTTGCATAATAATGTTAAGAGCATTGACTTTTTTTTTTAGTTTATCCAGAGCATTGACTTTTATTTGGATAATAATTGTGTTTCATTTAGCAAAATGGCAAATTCAATAGATAGTCACTAATAAAATATGTAATTATGTTCCTATATAATTCTCAGGACAGCCCTATGAGAAAGTCCCCATTTTACAGATGAGAAAAACTGAGTTTTGATGATGACAGTTGTTTACACTGCCTCACAGAACCAGTGAGTTACAAAACGTGGATCTGGAACCCCATATGAACACTAAATCCATGGTTTTAAGAGCAGTACTAGGTTTTCATCCTGAAGGACATAAACAGCCTGTCTTTTTCATCTCTATACAAACCCGTAGCTGCCAAGGGACTTAGATAGGTAAGCCTTCACTGTGTTTATAACAAACATGTACTTAGAATCTATCATTGTGCCAGGCATCATATTAAATATAAAACTTGAAAATAAGTTTCGGCCTTCAGTGAGCTTACAGTTTTCAAGGAGTGTTGGTATGAATGAATGAACCAGACAAAATAGTCAAGGGTTCAGGGAAAAGAGAGGTTAATGACATTGTAGAGGATGGATTCTCCCTGGTCTTTCCAGGGTGGGAGGATCTTCCAGAAGGTAAAAGAGAAAGAAAGAGAAATGAACATGAGGATAAGACAGTGTGATAAACACGGAGGTGGGAATGAGTGAGAGGAGCCTGAGGACCTCTGCGAAGACCAGGGCATGTGATTTAGAAAAGTGAGCTGGAACAAGTAAGTTGACAAGTGGGCCAACTAGTGAAGAACCTTGAACTCTGGGGTAAGTAGGTCCAGATTTTATCTTGTCAGTACATGTGAGCTTTCAAAGCACCTTTTTGTTTATACTGATGTATCAGGTTGAGTAAAGTGTGTTATCTTCTCATGCTCATCTTGATGACTTTTTACATATGTATATACCCAAGTCATCATTCCCCAGATCAAAGTATAGGGTATTTTTAGGACTACATGTCCCCTCTCACTTAAATCCTCTGCATCACCCAAGATTATCACTATTCTGACTTGTACGTGAGTGTTCAAAGGGAAGTGATAGAAAGGCAAATGCCATGATGAAAGTTTACATGGACATTTAATGACTTCTAGGATGGAGCATGAAGTACGGAGGTGAGAGATTTCAAAGACCAGCTAAGAAAATGTCACAAGATTCAGATTCCCTTTGTCCATCCATCCATAGAGTTATATTTGTATTGAGCACCTGGTATGTGACAGACCCTACACTGAAGATACAGTGGTAACCAACATACACTCCCTCAAAGAGGAGACTGACAAATAGACAGGCAGTTACTTTACATTATGGTTAAGTGCTGAAATAGGAAACAGAGCTGCTCTTCAAATGGACACCTAAGCCAGAACAGGAAAGTCAAGGAAGGCTTCCTGGAAAAAGAGATGTCCAACCCGAGGTCTGAGGACTGAAGATGAGTTAGCCAAACCAAGGAAAAGATGGAGATGGAAATAATTCCAAGCAGAAAGTGAGCGTGTACAAAGGCCTAAAGAAGACAGATGGTATGGCCTTGTTGATGTAGAGGCCTGAGCAAGAGAAGAATGGAAAGAAATGAGAAAGTTTTCAAATTCAAGAAATAGCCAGACTTAGCAAACATTATAACAGAGGAACCATGTCAAGCTAGTCTTTTTTTAAAAATTTATTTATTTTAATTTTCTTTACATTATCGTGTTGGTTTTGCCATACATTGACATGAATCTGCCATGGGTATACATGTGTTAGTCTTTTTTTAACATCGGGATATGAGTGTGGCAAACAGTTTGTGCAACAGTCTGCACTCATTGTTCAGAAAATATCAGATGTTCAGTGTGGCTGGCGTTTTCACTGTCATTTTTACTATAAGCAGCCCACCTGGTTTCAGTCATTTCTCTTTGATCTTGAACCAGACAAACCAGTCAGGCAATGAGATTTCCATCTTTCACCTCCCTCTTTTAGATGAAATTCTTTTCTTGTTGCCTGTACTTTCTTTACTTTCTCTTTTCTGGGTTGGTTAGGGCTGTGCAAAGCAGCCAGGCCACCCCTCTTTCCTAACTTGTCCAACATGCTTCCCGGTGCAGCTTTGAGAAAATGATTGAGTTCATATGAGCCCTGCTCTCTTGTTCATCAGCAGGTAACTCAGTAAACAGAAGAGGCCTTGTTAGCCTTGCAGACCTGAGTGAAGTCCTAGCCCTGTTACAAGTTTTCCTTGTGACCTTGATAAGCAAATGTCTCTGGGCTTCAGCTTCCTTGTATGAGCTGTGAGTGGTGAATATAGAATCTAATGCAGCAGATCTCTGGGAGAGTGCCTGACACAGAGAAGGTCTTTTATGATATTATCCAGAGGTAGTAAATCAATGTGATTAAGAGCAAAGACTCTTTATGTAGACTGCCTGTGATAGAAGGCTCTGCCAAAGGCTAGCTGAATTATTCTGGGTAAGTCATTTAAGATCTCAGTGCCTCAATACTCTCATCTGTAAAATGGGAATGATCACAGTGATACCCACCTTAAGGTGAGGGTAAAATGAGGCTTCACGTGGAATCTGGTGTGTGTGTGTGTGTGTGTGTGTGTGTTTATATCCTTTATTAACAGTGATCATATTGATGTTAATAATTATAATTTTTGTGTAGTATTTGGCTGCATATGTGAGAAGATCAGTGCTTGCCTACCTCATAAGGGTGGCTGCCAAGAGCAGCTAATGAAGGGGCACACGTGGCCCTGTGCCAGGTACACAGTGGGCCCCCGATAATGTTTGTTGAATGAATGAGAGCAAAGTGCTTCTCTATAAATGTTGTCTATAAATGTTTCATCGTAATGATCAGTGGGAGCCTCCACACAGAAGGAAGTGCCAAAGAGGTTCATGGGGTGGCAGCCTGGGTTCAAGCCTGGTAGATTCTGATTACGTTGAACAAAAAACAGATTCGAATCAGTCTGTTTGGTGCCATTGAATCTGTGCCAATGAGCAGCAAAATGTGATTTCATGTTGGTGGAGTGCCAGGCGCAGACTTACAAAGCAGGGTGAACCCTGCCGATTTCCAGCACCCTCTCTCTCCCCACCACCATGGGCCTTTCTTATCTCTGAAAGAGCTTCCGGATATTTCACAAAATCAGGTCCCAGATGTTGGAAAGACTTTTGTAGACAAGGTAATCAATCCATTTGGTGGCCAGATGCTGTCTGAGAATTTTCCTACTATAGCACTGTGAGGCTTTAAATTCATTAGAAACATAAATTAATTAAATCTAATCAACGCTGGTTGATGCAGAAGATTAAACAGTGAAAAACAAATACATTTCCAACTGGGTCATATTGGATGCAGAGAAAACACTCCACTTCAGTGGTGAAAGTCAGGTTAACCCTTTGAGTGATACTCCAAAAAAAAAAAACCTTGGCCAAATCTGAAGTCCAAGGTGAGGCCGTGGTTCTTCCCAAATAAGACTGCCATAGTGAGGTCATTGACTTTTCAAGAGAAATTGTCTTTTTCTATGACTTAGAAGGTTTCTGGAGTGATTATATTTATTAATAATGCTCTAATATGAATGAACATCTCCACCATTCCGTAGTCATGACGGGCTAATGAAGAGAGGTCCTACAAAGGACTGTACATAATGCATAAAGCAGCACTTTGAAAAAGCATTATGTAGTCAGATAAATTTGGAGACAGAGTAAAGCATCTTCCTTTATTCCACACAAGAATAAATTACCTGAGTTCAAGATTCTTGTTTATCAATGCTGAGTCCCGAACATCTAGAATGGTGCTTGGTATGTAGGAAATATCTATTGTTGTTGTTCAGTCACTCAGTTGTGTTTGGCTCTTTGCAACCCCATGGACTGCAGCACATTAGGCTTCCTTGTCCTTCACCATCTCCCGGAGCTTGCTCAAACTCATGTCCATCGAGTTGGTGATGCCATCCAACTATCTCATCCTCTGTCGTCCCCCTCTCCTCCTGCCTTCAATCTTTCCCAGCATCAGGGTCTTTTCCAGTGAGTTGGCTCTTTGCATCAGGTGGCAGGAGTATTGAAGCTTCAGTATCAGTCCTTCCCATTAATATTCAGGACTGATTTCCTTTAGGATTGACTGGTTTGATCTTTGAAGTCCAAGGGACTCTCAAGAGTCTTCTCCAACACCACAGTTCAAAAGCATCAGTGTTTCAGCGCTCAGCCTTCTTTATGGTCCAACTCTCACATCGTGGATGAACTTCTTTCTTACAGGATTTCTGAGTCTAATTTTCCCAGATGAGTCCCTGAGATAGCAGTTAATGTCTGAGCTGTTTCCCAAAAGGGTTTAATTTTTTTTTTTCACCCAAAGAGCAGACTCTTACAGCACTGCTAGCCCATGGGATATAACTTAGAGAATTACGTCCTTAAGCATTGTTGTATGGCACCCTTGTCTTTTGTCCCATGTCCTCTACCCTCCGTTAAGATGGAACTAGAAAAGATTCAGCATGAGTATGTTGTGAATTTATGAGTTCAGCTTCTGGGTGGCAGACTTTCCTCCAAGGATGTGCTTACTGGCTCAGTGGAGAGGTCAGGCTTTAGTTGTGGAATTAACACACTTGTATCTGCCAGTGCAGACAAATGGCCTGAGGCTGTGTGGATAGAGAGGTTTCTGCCTTAGGTGCAGCCTCGTGGAGGTATTCAATTGTAGAGGATGATAGTGAACAGTCAAGGCCAACAGCTACTAGTCGGTTGCCTACAAGTCACATCAAAAGTGAAAGCAGGGACTTCCCAAGGGGCGCAGTGGTGAAGAATCCACTTGCCAGTGAAGGAGATACGGGTTTGATCCCTAGGTTGGGAAGATTCCTGGAGAAGGAAATAGCAACCCACTCTAGTATTCCTGCCTGGAAAGTCCCATGGGCTGGGAGGAGCCTGGTGGGCTACAGTCCATCCGTGGGGGTCACAAAAAGAGACATGACTTAGTGACTAAACAAAAACAACGGGAAAACCTCAGGAGCATAAGTGGGAGCTAACGTTTGGCCTCGAGGTTAGGGGTATACTAGCGAGTGGTGCGGAAAGACGATGGCACCCCACTCCAGTACTCTTGCCTGGAAAATCCCATGGATGGAGGAGCCTGGCAGGCTGCAGTCCATGGGGTCACTAAGGGTCGGACACGACTGAGTGACTTCACTTTCCCTTTTCCCTTTCATGCATTGGAGAAGGAAGTGGCAACCCACTCCAGTGTTCTTGCCTGGAGAATCCCAGGGACAGGGGAGCCTGGTGGGCTGCAGTCTATGGGGTCGCACAGAGTCGGCCACAACTGAAGCGACTTAGCAGCAGCAGGGAGTGGTGGGAGACAAGGCAAATTCAAAACTTTGTGCCCTTCTAAAGGGAGCAGGCACTTCCCAGTTCAAGCCAAGAGTGTAAAGATACCAGCCTAATGGTGCCAATCTTTTTATTTTCCTAAGGAAACTGAAAGTCTGCATTTTTTAGATGTGAAACTCACAATTTTTTAATATTGATAACTCACTAAAAAAATTGGAAAACTGTGTGGGTTAACCTTGCACTGCCAAATAAAACAACTCTACTTGGGTAGCCAATGTAACTGGTGTCATCTGTCCTTTGGTGTGGAACTGTGGAGCCTTGCTCTGCCTTCCCTGGGATTCAAGGGAGGGATCCATTTGGATGAATCACCACAAATGCTCCTATTTACTGAGCATGTATTAATACATTGTGCTAGGCATCATCTAATAAGCTCCTTAACCTTTCTTATCTCACTGAATCCTCATAACTCACCTCAAGAGTAGTGCCAATATTATTCTTAGTTTCATGATAAGGAAAATGAGGTTCAGAGGATTCAAATAACTTGTCCAAAGTCTTGCCTGGAAAATCCCATGGACCGTGGAGGACGGGGGCCGCAAAGAGTCGGACGTGACTTAGCAAATGAACACACAAAGCTATAAGTGGCAAACCTGAATGGTACCTCCCTGACATTTAAAGTGAGGTTCTTAACCATTTTCTGTGTTAAATACTTTTAGGTAAAGTCTTATTCTAATACTTATTTAGTGTTTATGTATGTCAGACACCCATTCTAAGTACTTTGCATAAATTTACTCATTTAATCCTCAGTATAATATAATTTCCATTTTACAGATGAGGTGATGAGGAGAAAGGTTAAGAAATATACTCAAAATTAACCAGCTAGGGAGTAGTGAAGCTAGAATGTAAACTGGCACTGTAAGACTGCAATTGACCACATTCTAGAACTATTTCTCCAAACAACGCCCTAGATAAGGCATATAGAAAGTACCTAGCAAAGAGTTTTCAGTTGACACCAAACCTCATTTTCAGTCATGTAAACTCTGGGGATTCTGAGCCTAAGGGTGTGGTTGTTGGTACCTCTAGAGAGCTACGACTTCAGCTGCTGTTCTAGGTGACTCGCTGGCACCTGTCACTCACGCTAACTGCAGGCGTGCAGAGCAAAGGCTGGAAGCTGGCTCAGCCACTAATGAGCTGTCTAATCCAGAAATTCCTTCTCAGCAGTTGAGCAGTCCAATTCATATTGCGTGTTTGACTGAAGTAGCTCACTGGGTCAGACTCCTTGGCCTATAAACATCTTCCCACCCAGTCTCTGGTGCTCTGTTGCCTTTCTTCCTGAAACTGGAAAGGGTGGAGACTGATTTAGACAAAGGCTAGAATTTGAGAATCAGAAGGGTGTGTATACATTTTACAGTGCATGTGTTTTCATGTATGTGGTCTGCTAAGGGGAATGAGGAGGAGGAGGCAAGCATTGATTTTAAGAAGAATGAGGCAGATTGAACTGGTTTTTAAATGTTCATAATTATACAGGCCTGCTACCCCCAGTTCAACTAAAACCAAAAGTGTGTGTGCATGTGTGTGTGTGTGTATGTGAGAGAGAGAGAGAGAGAGAGAGAGAGAGAACAATATCAGAAAAAGGATATGAACCCAAGTGATCAGGCAATAACTATTAACAAATACTCTAGAAAGTTATACTTTCAATGAACAGTTACCGTGTGTCCACCGCATGTCAGTTGTTGGTCTGTGGTCAAGGAATACCAAAGTGAAACGAATTGGCTATGATCCCTGCCCTGGTGAGTTTTATAGTCTTATAGAGGAGAAGGACATTAACAATAAACACCGGTATATATAATGATGAATTCTGAAAGATGCTTTAAAGGGAAAGAATAGAGTCCTACAAAGGGCAGTATCAAGTGACTTCAGGCTGTAAAATGAATGTAGGCTGTCTGAAAAGGCCTCTCTCAGGAAGTGGTGTCTAAGCTGAAATTTTTAAAATGATTCGCTGTTATTCAAGGAAAAGGGGGAGGGACAATAGTTTGGGGGGAAAGAGAGCAGCATGTTTATAGACCCCTGAAGTGGAGAAGAACATGGCATTTATGAGATTCTGAAAGCAAACTGGCGGGACTAGAGTGTGTTGAGGCTGGAAGGTCAGGGACATGATTGAAGGTGAGGTGTGAGAGGTGGGGAAAGCATTTCCTTAGTGAAAAATTAGCAAAAGGTATTTATCCCACGGCTTCCTCAAAGTGGCTGCTGGTACATTTTACTTTGATTTAGTTTTCATTGAAGACTCAGGCAGTAGGTATATTTGAGATTGTGGCCAGTGCTGAGTCTGCCCCTTTAGTGTTTAATGGTCTTATTCTTTTTATTACCTGGTAAAGTGTCGACTTTTAATATCTTCCTATGGACTTTTTTAGAGGAAATAATCAATGCTTCAAAACCAAGGCCAACAAACTTGCTAAGGTGTGTGCTAGAAAGGAATTTTGCTAGTGCAGTTTAATAGTCATTGACTTTTTCACGCCCTAGGCTTTTCCATACCTCCAAAGG
Organism: Antilocapra americana; assembly: GCA_007570785.1. Lineage (NCBI taxonomy): Eukaryota > Metazoa > Chordata > Mammalia > Artiodactyla > Antilocapridae > Antilocapra > Antilocapra americana. Next base: position 6,120,308 of record ML661893.1, read on the forward strand.
CAATAACTTTGGTTCTTGGAATCAGTACTTGACATATTCCCAAAAGCAGAATCGTTAGAGATGTGGAAATATGACCCTATTTCCATTCCTCTCCCATCTCCTATGCATGGAGGGATTGCTTCTGACAGTGGTCTTGGTACTTGACTTCTCAAGTACTGATTTAATTTTAGGGATGTCTCAGGCTGTCTGTCTATGGTAATGAAACATTAAAAAAATAATAAGCTGTGGACAAAAATGGAGCATGTGTAACTTTTAAATTTATATGCATTACATGAGCCAACAATCAGTTGTCCCTACAAGAATCCTAAGTCTCTAAGTGTGGACCATTTATGTCATGTTTACTATGCATGGAATGAGATCTTAGATACTGATAATATTGATAAAAATGCTCTTTGTTAAGAAACATAATCCTGTCTTCAGGGAACTTACAATCTAGTTAAGGAGACCATATATACACACACACAGGATAGAAAATGAGTCACACCCCATAAGAAGATGCAGTCTAGATTAGTCAAGTTTTAAATGGAAACTATCCGTCTTTAGTTTCTAAAGAGACTAATTTCAACTGGATCTTGGAAGGGAGGGGAAAGAGGGTGATTTTCTAGGAGAAATTTATTGGTAGAGTCACAGATGAGTGTAATAGGAACCCTGCCTTTACTTAATTCATTTTAGTAAGGAGACTTGAGCAAGGAGACATGTGAGAATATCACAGGTAGCATGTGAAAAATATGAAGAGTTGCAGGAGGTGTGAGGAGGAAGGGGTATTTTCCCAGTCGAGGGAGATCATGAAAAGCTTTAGAGGGTAGGTGGCATTTGAACTGGGATTTGAAAGATTCATGTATTAAGTTTTCCTTCAGGCTCTCAATTAGAATTCTGTGCAAAACTTACAAGTGCCAGTCCCTAGGCAAGGGCTCCAGACTAAAACAGTAAGATCCTGCCCTCAAGGGATGTACCGTCTAGGAGAGTAAGATGTCAGCAGGTGTACATGATCGAAAGGACATCTCGGGGAAATGAAATAGCATGACAGTTGGTCAACAAAGACTGTGTTGCTTGAGGAGCCTGGCGAGTTAAACTTGTGCTCAAGTGTCAGCTTGTGACAAGGAATACAAAAGATATGATGGAAAGTTAGGTTGATGCCAGAAGAGCCACTTTCCATAATAAGAAATACAGCCTGTAATTATATATGAAAGATTTGGAAAAGACTAGGGAAAAAAAAAAGGAAAGATAGACAAAAGGGAATGGGGACAAAAAATACCTACGATACAGGGGTGAAAGTGAAAGTCGCTCAGTCATGTCTGACTCTTTGCAACCCATGGACTATACAGTTCATGCAGTTCTCCAGGCCAGAATACTGGAGTGGGTAGCCGGTCCCTTCTCCAGGGGGTCTTTCCAACCCAGGGGTCAAACTCAGGTCTTCTGCTTGGCAGGCAGATTCTTTCCTGCTGAGCCACCTGAGAAGGCCAGATGTATAGGGGAACTCTGCTCAATTTTATGTGGCAGACTGGATGGGCGGGGGGTTTGGAGGAGAATGGATACATGTATATATATGGCTGAGTTCCTTTGCTGTCCACCTGAAATTATCACAACATTGTTAATCGCCTGTATTACAATACAAAATTAAAACTTAAAAAAAAAAAAAGATGGTGGAGAAAAAGGAAGGGAGAGCCAAGAGGCAGGATAAGAACTTGCAACTAGAGTAGGGTTCCAATCCCTGCTTCCCTAACCATCAGCCTTCCAAACTTGAGAATGTTGTTTACCTTCTCTCGGCTGCCATTTCCCCATAGAGGAAGATATTGAAATCATGGAGTTGGAGTGACAATTAAATGACATCATATAAAACATAAAATACAGATCCTAGCCAAAGGAAGTGTTTAATAAGTGAGGATGATACTATCAATTTAGGAAGAGGCATGCACTGAGGGACTTGTCCCATTCCAGGAATGCAATCGGCCAACTCAATAAATGATCATTTTAAAGAAAAACTGTGCTTTTCTAAACTATGCAATACTGGTATTTTTCTGAGACTGAAATATCTTGAGGCCAGGTCAGTAGCCAGTTCATTTCAGTGAGTCTCCTGCATGACAGTTGCATTCTTCTCCCTGTAGTCACTGTAATAAAGGAATGTGCAGTCGAAGAGTTTTCCATTAAAGAGTGACTTCCTGGAAGGGAGATCTACAAATCACTTGGAAAGTTTTCTGGCACCATCACCTGGGCCTGGCCATTTACAAAGTGTCTATAAATCTTCCATGGGGCAGGATGAGAGTGTGGGGTGGTTTTTATTCCCCCCTGACAGACTTGTTTCTTTCTATAAGATATTAGGAGTAATAGATAGAGTTACCTAAGAAAGGTCATAAGGAGATCAGGCTACCTACCCACGCAGAAGAGATCTTGTAGTTGTCACATCATTTTAAAGTGAATACAGGTGAGCAGTCTTCTGCCTGGTAGGAAATAGGAGCTAATGGACCTTGAGTTGTGTAGCAGAAGGAATAAAATCCTTTCTGTTCTCTGCTTTCTTTCTTTTTTTCTTTTTCAAAAGAAAAATGGAGAGCAAAGAGGAAAGTATAGAAAGGGTGTAGGGAAAGAAAAGAGGAAATATTGGAAGGAGAGGAGGGAAGGGCAGAAGAACCAAAAAACCAAGAAACTGTTTTCCTTTCATGGTGATCATGTGATCTGAGACGATTTATGGGAGAAGCTCATACAATTCTAAATGTTTTGAGAATCCTGTGAAACCCTGTATAAACATGGAGTTTCAATCACATTTTTCTCCCTCTCCATGATTTGGCTCTGGGTATGAATTAAACCTGGACAGGTTGTACTTCAGCTGTTAGCAGTGGACTAGTCCTAGTTTCTGGTTTGTTTCTTCATACATTCATTTGCTAACTCATTCATCAATTCCATCCTCTTCATCTCTTTACCATTCATTTCCCCCTGGCTGTTGAAATGTTCTCACTGGCATATACACATGCTGTTGTTTCGATGATAGGACAAGAACACTTTCTTAACTCAACTGCCCATCCATCTTCCACATCATTTTCTATTATGTCTTACAAAACTCCTTGAAAGAGTTGTCCACAATCACTCTCTCATTCTTCTTCTCCCGTTCACTCTGAAACCCACTCCAGTTGTTTCACCCCCACTGTACCCTCCAGAAACTATACTTGCCAAGGTCAAAAGTGACTTCCGTGATTCAGATCCAAAGGTCAGCTGAAGCCTTTTACTTGCCCATCAGCTAGGTTTGACATGATTGACAGCTCTTTCCTCCACACTTCACTTGGCATCCAGAATACTAAGCTTTCTCGGCTTTCCTCCTACCTCACCAGCTGCTCCTTTTTCGTCTTTTTACCTGATTCATCCTCTTCTCCCAATTTTTTTTAGCTGTTGGAGTGCCCTTAGGTTCAGTTGTTGGTCCTCCTACTTCTTTTACTCCCCTCACTCCTGGAGATCTCATCTAGTCTCATGGCCTTAAAAATATCATTTGAAACGCTAACAACTCCCAAATTTCTATCACCAACTCAGACCTCTTTCCTGAACTCTAAACCCTTATTTCCAATTATCTACTCAATATCTTCAGTTATATACTGCACATGCCTGAAACTGAATGTCTACTCTTCCCCCAGGATGGCTCCTCCACCCACAAACTTCTAATCTCAGTGATGGCAATGCACCCTGCCAGTTGGTGAAAGTGGAAACCTTGGAATCAACCTTGATTCCTCTCCTTCATATGCCTATCCGATCCAGCAGCAATTCCTACTAGGTCATCCATCTCTCAGTATACATTCGTAGCGTGACCACTTCTCCCCACCTTCCCTGCCTAAACCTTGGTCTGAGCCGCTGTCCTCTCACCTGGATTATCTCTGTATACTCCCGGACTCCACCTCCACCCGCTACAGTCTGTTCTCAGCACTACAGCCAGATTGGTACTTGTGAAATGTCAGACAATATTGCTTCTCTATTCTGTACCTCCCAACTGCCTTCCATTTCATTTTTTTTCTCGCTTTTTTTTTAATCAGAGTGAAATGTACATAACACAGAATTTACCATTTTAGCTACAGTTGAGCCTTGAACAGCTGCAGGGATTAGAGGCACCAACCCTCTGTACAGTTGAAAATCTGGGTATAATGTAGTCAGCCCTCCGTATTCCATGGTCCCTCTGTATCTGTGGATTCGACCACCTGTGGACCATGCAGTACTGTAGTATTTACTCCTGAAACAAATCCACATGTAAGTGGACCTGTGCAGTGCAAACCCATGTGGTTCAAGGGGCAACCGTATTTTCAAGTGTAGGTTAGTGGTATTAGGTACATTCACATTGTTATACTCATCTCACTTTCAGCAAAAGCCAAAGCACTTGCTGTGGCTGAAAGACCCTGAACCCCCTGTGTCTGTCAGCTGGTTTCTCTCTGTTGACACTGTCTAGCCACACTGGTCGTCTGACACGCTTGTGTTCCTTTCTTGGAGTCTTCTCACCATCTCTTGCCTCTGTCTAGAGCGCATTTCCTAAGACACCTACATGGCCATCTCCCTCTCCTCCTTCATATCTGCTCAGGGAGGCCTGTTGAACCCACCCTATTTAAAATCTAGGCCTCCGTGATAGCTCAAGTAATCTTAATTCCCCTGACTCGGCTATATTTGCTTCCCAGAATACATAACATACGATGCAATTTGTTAGGTTTCTCGATCATTATCTTTTCTCCACGAGTGGAACATTAAGTTCCATAAGAACAGATATTTTGATCTATTTGATTAATTGATGTATAGCATTAATTGATGTATCCAATTCTATTAAACCTGGAATAGCATTTGACACATAGTAGGTGTGCTCAGTGAATATTTGCTGAGTGAATGAATAGAATGATGAATGAGTCTATCTATGTTTAGTCTTTTCTGAGCTTTCTATGTTTTGTATTATTCATTGGTATCTAAACTGCTACATGAACATGAAATCAAATATAATGGATTTTCTACATATCCAGTTTTCAGTGGACAGAAAAAAGCAGTAAGGATGTACTATAATGCCTTTGCCTGATGAATATTTATTCAAGATGGGTCACGCTGATGAGAAAAATCAGCACGTTTATTTATTCTGTCTTTTACTATTTGCCTACTAGGTATAAAGTACTCTATTCAGTCTTTAAAATAGGGACATTATCCAAAAAAGAGTAACATTTTATTCTAATTTTCAAAATACTGCAACTCCTAGCCAGAAAGAGAGGAAGGGTGGGGAAGAGGAATAGAGAGGAAAGGGATGGAGATGGAAAGAGAAATACTGATTCATAGAATTGTAAATAGCACATCTGGTTCTTTGCTGAGACCATCATAACATACTACCTTAGGAACTGTTAGTAGCATCTTTATTTTGCTTGACATAGAAATGTCATGCTTTAGAAGGAAAACTCTGAAAACATTCTTTATTCTTTTCTTTAAACTTACCTAGAAGTTAACAAAGGGACATAGTGCATTTAATGTTAATTTTGTCCTTTGGAGAAATACAAGAGATTTTTTTTTGAATGCAGAGCTATGGATGGAATGTGAGTTATCTTAAGTTCCAGTAGTGACTTTATATTGCCCTCGAGACCAAAGCCATCAATAGGATTCTTATTCTGTTGCTCAAAAACTTCACTAAAGGGTCTTTAAACAACCTATTCCCCAACATTATTTTGCTCTCTCCCAATCTAGCACTACCTCCTAGTCTTCTAGGTAGAAAGCTCCTTGAAGGCAAAAACCAGGTATGTATTGTTAGCATATCCCTGGCACCCAACCCACTGATGTGCACATAATAGGTGTTCATTAAATAGGGTCCTTGCATCTCAGACCTAATTGCTCAAAATTCACTTGCTACTACATGCCCTCTCCCAACTAACACCCTATCCCAGAACCCTCTGTTCACCACCCCATCCGCTCTCTTCTCTTCTTACGATTTATAGAGACCTGCCAATGCTACAGACACTTTGTAGGACAAAACCTCTTCTTTACTGATCAATCCATCTTGTTCTAAAGTTGTACAATACTCACTGTTCCAAATAAGAGCTTCCCCTTGCCTCACATCTCTTAAAAATGTTTCTTACATTCATCCAGCATAAATATTTTGCTCATTGATACTTTGTTTGGGGTTATCCATCTTCTATGTGTTGGTCCACTTCAACATTGGCTCTTTTCGATCTCATTTGATGATCAATTAAAGGAAAAAACTAAGAAGCATCTATTATATACTAAGACACTAAGCTTTCTAGTGATAAACAACACTGGGCTTTCTAGTGATTAACAAGTTCCTTATGGAGTTTATATTTTAGAGACCAGGAAAGGCATTTAAAATGGTTCTGTTACCATTGTAATAAATGGCAGTGGTATGCAGTGATAACTGATAGAGCAGAAGTACAGGGAGCCAGGAGGCTGCATCCCAAAGGGACATGTCTAAGTTTGGGGAGAAGTCATGCAATTCTTCCCTTAAAAAATGACATTAGAGCCAACTCACAAATTCCTTTAGCTCCCACAAGGCAGGCACCATGTCTTGAGTTCAGAGCATCTGGCATAACAAAATTTTTGATGCAAGACATGCCAAGAGACTCCAGTGCCTGCCCAGGAGCTCCTGTTCCCCCACAGATGTGATGGGCTTCCTCATCTTGGACCTGGCGTCCCACTGACTTTGAGGTCAGTGCTAGATGATCCCATATTGTATACATAATAAATCTGAATGATTGACAGAATTTGTATCACCTGAGCACTTAATTACTCCTCTGCTTTCTGAAAGAGTAGGTGACAGATGGTAGACACCTTTCCAGCAGATTCCACTGTAAACCACACAGGCTTGAAGGCAAGTCTGGACTGCTACCGATCTCCCACTGGCTTTCTCTATACTTAGAGGACTTACAATTTTTCAAATTCCTATGCCCTTTAGGCAAGTTTTGTTCCACTACCAGAAAAGTCTCTCTCCTCAGTTTCTGTGTTGCTGGAACTTGTTTTGAATGAAAGGCAATCTCCATGAACCCACATGTCCTGGGTTGTCTCAGACGTGGTTAGTGCTGGGGATTTGGTCAGTGTGGGGAAGCTGTGTGCATTTTAATGGGAACAGCATGACATTCCTTACTCACCTGCTTCCTACCATCTGGATTTTCACAGCTCAGCAAGCATGGTGAGCTTACTACACATTAGCTGGGAGAAACTTGGCTCCAACGGAGGACATAGCTAAGTCCATTTGAAGTCATAATTTTATGATGGACACCATGATAAATTGTAGGGGGAGGCATTCTATCCCAGTAAACTGATTTCATATTTGAATGGTCAAAAATTCATGCATCATTGCCACACAGGGGAAGAGGGAAAAAACAAACACCTCAATATTGGAAACTAAGTATGTGGGAAGGAAAATTGGTTGTATTATAGAGGGAAATGAAAATGTGAGTGTGAGAGTTTGTGCCTGGAGGTGGCAGGACAAGAGATCATTTTTTCCAATTCAATGCACATTAATAATCTGGCCCTGTACACAATGCTACTGTGGAAAACAAAGATGGAAAGCCATGTCTATTAGTAAGCATTCAGATGCACATAGCAAAATGTCTCTCTTACAGTGGCTTAAACCACTAGGTATCTTTTGTTTAACAAGTCCAGACATAGGCTGTCCCTATGGTAGGCTTTTGCAATTAAGTGATATCACTGGGGACATTGTCCCTTTCTTCCATCTGTCAAACTTAGCCTCTTGGCTTGGTACCTCGTGGTCACATGATGGCTGCCACAGCTCCACATATGGCTACATAGAACCACATGCAAAGGTAGTATTATACAAGGAGTATGTCAGTGTAGCCAGAAGGCTTCCAATCATTTGCTTGCTTCCTTTTATTCTGGGAAGAAAAAATTTTCCCAGATTTTCTGCTTTGCTGCCCCCCAAGAGACTTTTCTATGTGCCCCATTGGGCAAATTTGGGTCACATGGCCATCCCTAGCCAGAGGAGAGGCTGAGAAGCAATTTGCATGTTCAGCCTCTACAGTGGGACAAGCATGGAAGAAAGGCAATGGAGAGGAGCAGCCAAACAAGAGCATTAGCCACAGCACACTCTCTGCCCTTCGTGAGCTTGGTCTTCACAGGTCGGACACATTTAAACCTTTCCCAGCACTGTGCTTGTGGTTAAATAGGAAGCAGCAGTCGTGATCAAGTTTGGGGAATTGGGGCTGTTTGTTAGACCCTTCTACCTGCATTCTTTCGTAGAAAAGGATTACCAGCACCAGACTGAAGTTTAAACCAGTATACACAGAATTAATTATATTCAAATGAAAGGGAAAAGATTCAGTAGCTAAAATCCAGACACCACTTAGGTGACACATCAACTCTGGATCCAACAGAATGTGTATCTTCTACATACTGGGTCAGTATAGCAAGCATGTGGCATGTGTACAGCCTATTTCCTTGCCAATGCCCATGACAGACATGACCAATGGATCACAGCACCCTCCCACCAAGCCCAGCTATGACCTCAGTCTCTCTCAATGGGTAGCTTCTGCCAATGGATCAAAATCGGTGAGCAAGATTAGATCCTTTTGTTATCACTTCTCAGAACTTGCTATTTACTACTGTTGTCACTAGGACCAAGCTAAAGGAATGTGACAAGTAATGTCAAGTTAAGAAGTTAATGCTACTGAGCCAAAGACTCAGATGGAGTCCCAATTAAAGGCAAAGGGACATTTGAGTCAGAGGGCAGAAAACCTCACGTGTAAACCTAGTTTGTGATATAGGTTAATAAAGATATACTGATGAACTGAGTTTCCCAGTGCTCTAAAAACAAAATTATAAATAGTGATAATATCTAAACAATAAGATGAAAAACTAAAAGCTGACTCCAACTAGCTAGAAAATGATCATTGACTACAAATTGAATTGAGCCATGTGTGTAGAGACCAGTAGCATTAAACCTCTGTATTTACACACATTCCTTTGGAAGCCCTTATATACCTGTCAGCTCATTTCACTCCCATAATTTTATTCCTTTTTGAAAAATTGTTCACTATGGAGGGGCAATATGAAGGAACTTTTTAGGAGAAGGGTGATTAAACTGTTTTGCCTTATGATGGTGATAGCGGATACATATCTACATACATTTATCTAAACTCATAAAACTATATGGTGCAAAAAGTGAATTTTATTATATGGGAATTAAAAAGCAAATTTTTAAAAAGTCACTGAGGTAAATGTTAAAATCTTGTATTCAATTTGAAAGTCAATTAAAATTGCTTAAAAGTTAAAAATTGTTCAAGTATTTATGATTAAGGTGGAAAAAATTAGAAAATACTGAAAATTTAGAAGACTATAAAAGAGTAAATCTGTGTCCTACCCCAAAACAACATCATTTGTACTCCCTCTGATAGACTTTCTCCTATGATTATTTGTGTGTATATAAGAGTTAATTCTCTTTGGGGGGAGATACGTCATGTTCTATTCTAATCATCATTTTGGTATTAATGGAAGTATATACTACTTTGTGTATGTGCACAGTGACTCAGTCATGTCTGAATCGTGTGACCCCATGGACTGTAGCCCACCAGGCTCCTCTGTCCATGGGATTTCCCAAGCAAGAATACTGGAGTGGGTTGCCATTTTCTTCTCCAGGGAATGTTCCCCACCCAGGGATCAAACACTAGTCTCTTGTGGCTTCTACATTGGCAGGGGGATTCTTTACCACTGGGCCACTAGAGAAGCCCATGTATTACTTTACCAGTTTAGAGAAAAATACATTTTAAAATGTAAATACTTTAACAAAATTGAGATCATTTTAGATATACTATTTCATTACCTAATTTTTAAAAATTTTACCATATATTAACATCTTTTCAATGTAACCATTTTGAACACTATCCCAGTAGTAGAGCAATACTTAGATATATCTTATTTGACCAAAACCAGACTTCCTTTCCTCTGCCATTTTGATGGGAAATATATTCCAGTGTACTATTTCAGTTATCCATAGAAAACCTTTTCCAAGAAAATGGATGCTGACTTTGGACTGTGAACCAGAACCCAAGGAGGAGTCCACAGTGTTGTAGAGAAGGAAGAAGTTGTTTTAATTCCCCCTGGGGAGTCTAAGGATCCCATTTGTTTAATGATCCACAAACTCAGGGCCAATCTAACTGGAAGCCCCTGTGCGCGTGACAAAGGCTCCACATGTCCCCTCACTGCAGGAGTCACTGCAATTAACCCCAGCATTTCAGCCTTGAAGAGCCCCCCAGTCCTTCTCCACACAGACTAGCTGGCAGCTACTGCCATGTCGCCCCGTTGTCATCCACTAGGAAACCCATATCCCATTCTTGCTAGAACCGACCGTCAGGAAGAAAGCCAAATATTGCTCACCCGGAACTAGTCCACTGATACAAGTACTGTATATGACCTTACAGTATTATCTCCAGATATTTACAAGATGAAAGATAAAAAAAAAACATGTAATGGGCTCTGAAGGCTAAATTGTATTACACTCTCATTTTAACCCCTGTGATGGATGCTGAGAGGTCAGTGCTAGTGACGTGGTCAGTAAGATCTTGTCCTATCAGAGGACTGGGGTTTCGGTCCTAAGTTTACACTGAGCATCGTTTCATCAAAACAGTCACCCTGCTATTGAACTATGCTGTGCCTAAGAATTGTAGTCAGCCCTGGCATTGCATAGACTCCAGCCTAGCATGGTACCAGGGGAGTCTCAGGCATGAGCAAGAGGATCGATCCTTCCTTCTCTTCAACTTCACAATCACGTGCATATAAATGCCAAGTCAGTTTCTATTATTCAGCTAAATGGAAATTTTATGTGTGAACTTGTTATTCTGGAACCTTTGAAGGATGGTGAGATTGATTTTAAAAATGAAAAACTCGATTCGAACAGTGCCTATTGAGCTAGAAATGGGGTTACCAGGCCACCATCTTGTGGAAATTAAATCAGCACAAACAGATGTGGAGCAGGGCAAACGTCATACCTCCCAGGGCTTCCTTGAAAAAAATCATGTTAACTACACTTGACCTCTATAACTGCTTTTGGCTTCTGCTTTTTGTTTTTAGTCAAAAACATGCACTTCATTCACGTCTTTATAGAACAGAGAGAAAAATACTCGAGTGTATATCTTTTTGCATAATAACGTGACTCGGCTGCGCCCTTAAGAAAATGAGTTGTGGCGAATACTTATCATTTAAAGGCAAAACGTCCTCGAATGGAACTTGATGGATTGAACTTTAGTTGAACTTGATGAATTGACTGCTGTTGACCAAGATTTCACAAGACGTTATTGTCTCTGAGTGTGCTGGTTTATTGTTACTGCCATATCCTCTTTCTGTACTCAACAAAAGTGATGTTGTCCTGAGCAGTGTGCGTTTTCTAATTTACACTGCTCTACCGAGAGTGTGTTGCAAGCACAAGAGTGTTGTATCCAAAGTTTCCTTATCTTGAAATTGGAATGTAGGGTGATTCATGAGTTTTGCATCAATTATTAAACAGTCATAGATGAAGATATGCAAAGATGGATAAGGCAGTAAAATACTCTGGTTACACCTATTGGCTTAGCCATGATAAATGAGTCAGGAAACACGAAAGTTCAAAACAGGTATTAACTTGAGTTGCCATGGCATATGTTCTGAAGGGAAGCAGACAATACCCAGATATAAACAGCCTAGTATACAGACCAGCTCCCTGGCAGAGTTAAAAGCAAGGTAAGGACTTGGCACAATACTAAGGGATTTCAGCATCCTGCTATGCCAATCAATCTTTCTCTGACAAGTTTCTCAAGGGAGACAGCACAGTGATAACACTTGGAAAACAAAGGAGGCATTTCTATACCTCTTTATATATATCAGAGGACAAGCCCGATAGCCCATAGTACAGAATTCTAATAAGACTGCCTTGGATCACATGGCTTAGACTTGAGTTTGAATCCCACCTTGATTTGACCCATGTGCATCTTAGAGAGTGAAGACGTTTTCATAGAGTACAGGCAAAAAGACAACATGCATGTCATCCTTGGGAGACTGAGTTTTGTTTCCCTTGGAGTGACATTTTCTTATAAACTGAGCCAGAGACCAACTTGGAAAAAGCTATTTACCTCTCCCTTCCAATACTCAGTATCACCAAACGGGAAGACTTGTCTCTTAGTTCAATACACTGGCCCTAGAACCCATGTAGAACTCCAACGTCTGTGTTCATGTTGCTGCTGAGAGGAAGGGCTTTCAGATGCCCTTACACAGAATCTTAGGGCTTCCCTGGTGGTTCAGTGGGTAAAGAATCCACCTGCAATGCAGGAGACGTGGGTTTGATTCCTGGGTTGGGAAACACCCCTGGAGAAGGAATATGGCAGCCCACTCCAGTATTGCCTAGAGGATCCTATGGACAGAGGAGCCTGGTGGGCTACCATCCATGGGGTTGAAAAGAGTCAGACACAACTGAAGTGACTTAGCACAGCACACACATACACACAAGCAGAATCTTAGCCCTGAAGACATGAGCACGGCACTGTTAACTCCCAAGCCTGGGTTCCCCAGCACCCTCTCATTACTCCCTGCTTTTCTTTCCCTCCGGGGGGTGTCTGGCTCATTTTTAAGTGCCTGACAGAAGCCTGGAAGTGAAGAGAAACAGCCATGTCTGCTTTAGCTTCTCTCCAAAGCCAGGAAGCTTGGGGAATAACCTCATTGCTAGCCACTCACTGAAAAACCAGAGCAGCAACTAATGTGAGAAGTGTCTCCTAGCACGCCAGTGTTTCCTAGCACGCCAGTGTTTCTCAGCTAGGGCATTCTGAGGCAGCTGGAAACATTTAACAGGCTTCTTGTCCCCTCTGTATGTGAGAGTGCTTTGCTAAGACACGCAAACTCTAACAAAGGAAAGTGTTCAATCATTCACTCGAGGTGACTGACTTCCCAGCCTGGCTGGGCTCACCTGCTCCTCCTTGGGCTCTTGTTCTAAAAATGGCTCTTCTCAACTTACATCAGGGACTGAACAGCCATGCAGCTTATTTTGTGTTTCCTTAAGGTAGTGTTCATTTGGAGGGCTCTTCTCGAGTGAATGGATGGGATATCCAGTTAAGATTGTCAATAAGGAATGGAGTACCCTTTCCTGGAAGGAGCACTCTAGAGACTAGAAGTCAGAAGCGGGTGACCCACAAGCCATTTTAATCTGATAGACAGGATTATGTTTTTTTTAATGTCATGGCACTCAAAAAAAAAAAAAATCATTGCTTGCCAATATATAAAACTGAAGAGGTTTTTGCATAAAGCTCTGGGTTTCCAGCTTCTTTAAAAAATATGACATCTCTTATTTATGGAATCTAAAAAGAAATGATACATATGAACTTATTTATAAAACAAAAACAGATTCACTGACTTAGAGAACAAACTTATGGTTACCAAGGGGAAAAAATGAGGGGAAGGGACATTAGGGAGTTTGGGATGGACATGTACACACTGCTATATTTTGAATGGGTAACCAGCAAAGACCTACTGTATAGGACAAGGGACTCTGTTCAATGTTATATGGCAGCCTGGATGGGAAGGGAGTTTGGGGGAGAATGGATACATGGATATGCATGACTGATTTCCTTTGCTGTGCACAACAACATTGTTAAACAACTCTCACAACATTGTTAAACAACTATACTCCAATATAAAATAAGTTTTTTTTAAAAAAAAATCAGAATATGTGGCAGCACAGATCATATTTCATAGTCACAGTTGGCTTGAGCCGTCGCCACTTGTCTTTTAAGAGGAGACGCAAGCTTCCTGCTTCACCTGATTGCCTTCACTCCCCATTCCCTCGTGGCCCTGTAGAATTTGAACCTGCTACCACTGGGGTCAGTCATCTAAGACGCCAGAACAGAAATCATGAATTATTCTTTTAAATGTGCCTGGCTTGAAAGTGATTAGAGGTTATGCCTTATTCCTTTTTCTTCTGCACAAAGAATGACCATTCAAAACGTTTTCATGTATGGAAAAGGACTGTTAGAAGCAAAGTGGAGAATTTCACACTACTTATCTGAATCAATCGGGCATATAAAGAAAATCCTGAAATGATGATATTAAAGTAAAATTTGAGATTTGAATTATTCAGGGGTAATTGCCTTAGTTTTCCAGCTCACTGTTTCCCCTTCACTTTCCTTACATGGACACAATCTTCAGAAGGTACCTCTGTCAAAGACCACAGTCATAATCCCCCTGCCTCCTTTTTTACCTTTTTTAACTCATTTGCACTCTCGGTAGTGATTGTTGGAGCCCTATGGGGGAATAATTGCAGAGGAATTAACCTCTGACATTTTTCTAAAAATAGCCTTAATAAATCCAATCATAGGTAATTTACCTGTCCGTGTTCCTCCAGGGATAACCAGTATTGAAGAAAGGCTTGGCAGGCTGGCATTCCTTCAGCAATTATCTGTGATCTGAGTTCCTGGCGCCTGTGTATTTTCTGTTTAGAGATACACAGTACAAATTTCCCTCTCCCCTCTGACCCCGTGACCCTGTTTTCTCAACACCTTTCTCCTTGAGTTGCAGTAAAGCCCTGCTCTTCCAGAAGAGTGTGGTGGGCTCACCAGAAAAGGGGGAACATTTCCAGGGTTCCTCCTTGAATTTCCAACTCCTGGAGTTTCCCTGATGGTTCCTCTGAGTTGTGTCCCTTCATTTTCAATGTCTGAGCTTCAGGCATCTCAGCCCTGCTCATCAGCCTTCAGTCCTCACTTAGATTCCACAACTGAACCCCATTTGGGGAAGTTTCTTGGTGTAGAAGAAAGGGGGATGCAGAAGGCAATGGGTGGGAAAAGTCTGTGGTTGGTAGAAGTTATCAAAGGAAATTGCCATTTCCCTGAGCCATAAGGAAATTCATTTTTTATTGCCCAAAACAAAAGAATCTGAATGTGCTTTTTTCTTTTGTTCTCTCCAGTTGTTCCTAGAGACCACAGTGCAGTGTGGGCATCTAGGAAATTTACTTCCCCAAGTGCCAATTCTAGTGGCACTTCAAATACAGGACATAAAATCCTTGTAAATTCCACTGCAGAGACAAAGCCCTAAGCCCTTAAATGCATAGAAAAGTATGTCTATTATCTATCGTTTGAAAGTAAGTGTGCAGTTACTTAAATTGCCTTTGTCTTCTTCTTTTCAGCTGACATTATCTCTACGGTAGAATTCAACCACACGGGAGAATTACTAGCGACAGGGGACAAGGGGGGTCGGGTTGTAATATTTCAACGAGAGCAGGAGGTAAGTGGCAGTGAGTGCAAAATGCCTACTTTTCTCTTCTTTTTAAAGGATGCCTCCCACTGTTTCTTAATCCTCATGTGTCACCCTTAACCTTGCTACTTGGCTTGCAAACTAAAAACTGCCATAAAGTCATTAACATCAACAGTTGCACAGGCTCACAAAAGCACCTGGAGTTAGAGCCTTTTCTGGACAAGGTCTTCCTTTCCAATCCTGGGTACTGCACATTCAAAATGACCTCACTTCTCTGAATCTGCAAAATTCCACAGGCACTTGTAGAGTGTAACACCTCCTTTCTCAGTGAGGTTAACTCTCTTGAATTTAGAAATTCAGAGACTACTAACAGAATACCTGGGATAAAAGATACAGCCCTTCCCCAACAGATGTGAAAAGGATAACTTTGCTCAGAAAAGAAAATGTAGCTCCCTCTACCTAGAAAATGACATCTGAGCAAAGAATGTGTGTGTATGCTAAGTCACTTCAGTCATGTCCAACTCTTTGTGACCCATGGACTGTAGCCCACCATGCTTGTCGGTCCATGGGATTCTCCAGGCAAGAATACTGGAGTGGGTTGCCATGCCCTCCTCCAGGGAATCTTCCTGACCTAGGGATCAAACCCACATCTGTTATGTCTCCTGTGTTGGCAGATGGGTTCTTTACCACTAGCACCACCTGGGAAGGCCACATTTTACTATGGATGACACGAAGTTCCCTGCAGCTGAATCCTCTATGCCTTCCAAGCAGGAGTTGTTAACTCCCAGTGAATCTCGAAAAGCCCATTTCTTCCTGAGACTTGGGTTCCACTAGGAATCGCTTCTCTTTTTCATATAAATTGAGTTTTGGGGGGATGTCTGCTTCTGTTCTGTCAGAACAGAATTATGGCCCAATTTGATTTCCTTGGCCTCCCCTGGTATGGTCCTGAAGCTTACAGCAGGCCAGTCTGTGTTCAAGTGACTCTCCCATCTGCTACTGCCTGCCTAGGAGATTCACCCCATGTGGCATAGCGGGAGGCCCACCGTGTGGGAGGGAGGCTTCACAAGAGACTTCCCTAGCAATTTAAAGCCTGCTTTGTGCCTCAAAGCCATTTGTGTTCCATCTCCCCTCCAAAAAGGGAAGTCTCATTTAGAAGTGATATATTTGGTAATTGCACATTATTTGCAATTAATTTCTATAAGGGCATGGTAATCCCTCGGGGTTCTGTATGAATTCAAGTGTTCAGCATTAATTCAGGCACCCAGCCTATTCCATTGGCCCTGGAAACACGAAAATGTGGTTGGCAAGTAGAAACTAATAGCTCTTTGTGACCTGGAATTTTTCCTGCTTTTCCGGAGCTGCCTACTGCTAATTGGTCTGGCACATACTCCACACACTTGACAGTCTGATTTGGATGGTAGCAAATCAAGGCTCTTAAAAATTTATTTTTCAGGTGGACTAGCTCTTTCTGCAGTAAACAGGACAGGAGCAAGTATATCAGCCTCTAAAGTCCTTTTAAAATTGATTTTTAGACCTTCTTCTTCAATTTTTTTAATCCAATTAGGTTCATAGTAATGATAAAGAGAAACCAGAGGAGCTGTTTAGCATAAATTACCCAAGGCAGCATGTTGCCAGTAATATTCCATTCCATGTTTCCCATTAGCTATTTATAGGTTTCACCTATTTTAATTTACTGAAATATTTGGGAAGCCTGATTCATTAGTAGAAAGGAGGGGGACACATTTTCCAAAGGCGAGTGGTTTTGTTCAATAAGGAAAAAAACAGTGAGGATAATAACATGCAGTTCACCGTTGAGTTTTGTGCAAGGCTTGGGGTTGAATGAACACTGAGCTTGAGAAGCAGAGACATATGGCAACATCTAAGTCAGATCGTCTCTCTCAGGGTGACCCCTGTATATAAATGTTCAAGTAACACCATCCTGGAGAATTTGCTCAAGGAACCTCAGTGCCCTCACAAGCATATTTAACATGAGGGCATCAGTACCATCACCTATCAGTAAATTGAGGCTTGGGTTTGAATGTCCAGTATCCACCCAGAAATAGTTATTTTTTTAAAAATTTAAGCCTTTAATTAAGAGTCATGCATCTATGACAAATGTAAGACCTGGATTTGAATTTGTGCACCCAGTTTTCCCAAGCCTGAATCTTGAGGCTCTTGGTCCCAGGATCCTAAAATGCAAACCTCCCCTCCATCTTTCCCTTCTTCCCTTTCTCTCTTTCACACCCTCTTTTACTCCTGTCCACCTTCCTTCTTTCTCTTGTCCCTTTTTCCACACCCCCTCCTTCATGTTCTGTTCTCTCATCATTTATTTAGTTCCTGCTGTGTGCATTTTGCATAATCAATGTTAAGGGAAAGCCAGTGTAGTCTCATAGTTCTCCCAATGATCTGCATGTCTTCTCTGCCCTCATGTCTGTTTTGTTACTCATGAGGGGAAAAGGAAAGGAAGAGATCTGATCCTAATGAGCTGCATGTCATTTTAATATCTCTGAGCCTGTTTGGTCCTTTTCCCTGTCCTGGGCACCTCTCGGAGATTCTGTGAAGATCTGATGAGTTATAAAAGGCCAGTAAGGAGTGCAGGTGCTACAGCTCTGTGTTCTTGGAAAAGGACTGATATGCATCTCTATGGACATCAGCGTTGGAAGACTCACTCCTACGGGTGCCCGAGACATCCATTAGGACACAGAAAACATTAGAACATCTATTGATTTTAAAATCATGTTGTTGGGACTTGCCTGGTGGTCCACTGGTTAAGACTCCATGCTTCTACTGCAGCGGTGTGAGTTCGACTCTCGGCCTAGGAAGTTCTGCCTGCCATGTAGCACATCACCTAAAAAAAACTCATGTCCTACTTCAACTTCTGTTCCTACATATATTTTATGGTGTACACCCTATGTCCATGCAGCAGTTTGTGTATATAATTTATAAATAAAAATATGTAAATATTGGAGGTGCCAGTATTTACCACCAGGGTTGCACAATCAAATGGCATGAGGCCACTGAGCTAAAGAGAAACCTGTGGTCAGCACAGTCCTGCCCTCAGCCCACTCAGACATGGCCTGCCTGTCCTACCTCTCATGATCCTGCTCAAAAAAGAAGGAACTGGTGAATTTTCAGTTGGCTTACGTGATTTAATCTTTGGTGTGTGTGTTTTTTTCCCTTCCTACAGAGTAAAAATCAGGTTCATCGTAGGGGTGAATACAATGTTTACAGCACATTCCAGAGCCATGAACCCGAGTTCGATTACCTGAAAAGTTTAGAAATAGAAGAAAAAATCAATAAAATAAGATGGCTCCCTCAGCAGAATGCAGCCTACTTCCTTCTGTCTACTAATGGTATGTGAAGGTGACTTAACTTGTTTGGTGTTTTCAGAGATACAGTCAGCAAACCATATAGTTCAATCTCTCTTAGCCTCCGTTTTCCTTTTTACCTTGCAGACTGTTGAAAAACTTAGAAACCATATTTGCAAGATGCCTAGCAGAATGCCTGACTCAGTAAATTGTACTTACTCTTTTTAAAAAAATAACAAATTTATGACCGAATTCTGTGAGACTTGTTATCTGTAGTTTTTGACAAATGCAGATTATTTCCAGGTGTTTTTGAAATGTGACTTCCTGTCCTAAGATTCACTGAATGTTATTCTGGGAACACATTTCAGGAAACGAAACATGCCGTCCCTATGTGTTTGGCGCACTCAGTAGAAGTTATTAATCCCTGAATAGATTTGGGGGTTTGGAAAGCAGATGTCTCTGACACAGGCAAGCTCCCTACTAGGAACATAAGTCAAGAAGAAAGGGAGGAAAGTAGAGAAAGTGAAAGTCACTCAGTCGTGTCCAACTCTTTGAAACTCCATGGACTATAGTCTGCCAGACTCCTCTGTCCATGGACTTCTCCAGGCAAGAATACTGGAGTTGGTAGCCATTCCCTTCTCCAAGGAATCTTCCCAACCCAGGGATGCCATCAAAAAATGGATCAGATAATGGTTTCTTCTCTTTCTCCCTCCATACTTTTCTTACATTATTAATAGGCTTGGGGTGGGGGGAATATTGATATAAATGGATCAGAAAGAGAGCATGTTAGGGGTTGCATAGAGAACTCCATTCTATACTAATCTTTAAGCCTTTATACAGTGGAATTACCAACTTTAAAGGTTTTTAATACCCTACTTGAAAGAAGCCATCTATGCTCAAAACAATTCAGAATAAAATCAAATACAAAAGGGTGCTAATTGAATAGCATAACAATTAAGAGGATTAGTACACACAAATTAAACACCCTCTGCCAAACAAATAAGCTGGAGAGAGACTTATTTCATCATCCTCTGTGTGAGCCTTTGAGGAATATACATTTAAGTATAAATCAAGAAACATTGGGTTTGCTTTTTGCCTATCTCCAGCATTTATTAAGAAAGGGTAATGCTCATATGTCAAGATAAAACAAGATTCAGACTGTGTATATACAGTAATCAAACCTATATTAATATTTTTGAAGGCTGAAATGAAACACACTGAAAGATTTTTCATGAGTAATCTTATGCATTATGAGTGACTTTTTAATTTGTTACTTTTATTGTTTTCATTTTCTAAGTTCTTACAATTATCATTTTAATATTATGATAAAAGAGGGAAAGTTTTTAATGTATATGAACTCCCAAATCCCTGAAATGTAAAAAGCCAGTGTATAAATCTATAAAGTAATGGTTCTGAAATAGCCGGCGTAGGGTTATTCAAGCATAGCTTATCTCAGCATGACCAGATCTCCACTCATCTGTTCCTCCAGATTCCAAGTAATTTAGTTCTTTCTCATAACTGTATTTATTGTTTTGTTTACATTTTTGTGTTAGTTGTTCAGTTGTGACCATCTCTTTGGGACCCCATGGACTGTAGCCCGCCAGGCTCCTCTGTCCTTAGGATTCTCCAGGCAGAAATACTGGAGTGGGTTGTCATTCCCTTCTCCTTTTCTTCTGATCTTGATATTCCAAAAGTGAATTTGTTTCAAGTTATTCTCTTAGTTTTGTTTAACTTTTACTCAAAGGCTCAACAGACTCAACACAACCTAGAATGGAAGAGACTTCTGATGATTCTGACTTAATTACTTCAGGCAGAGAAAAAGTATCTGATTATTTTCTCTAGGCTAGCTTTGTATTATGAAATTTAGCCTATTGATTACTATAATAAAAGTCAAAGACGTAAAAGACATATTAACTACTTTGTTGGGGGATGGGGTAAGAAACCAGTGAAATGCAATGAAGATTAATTATATAGCATAATGTTCTGTTAATTGAGTTTTTAAATAGTTTTTTGATTAACAAGGATATTATCTTCCCATTTGGGATGCTATTTCATATGCCACCAACATCTCAAAATGATTCTTAGAAGACAAATCCCCATGCTCATATGTGATTTTCTTTTTTTATACTAATATTGAGGTTGAGAATTCCCCTTAAGCCAAGTAGGTTAACATGCAAAAATTAATGGAAGACAATCGGAATTACTGTACAAAAGAGAAAATGAAGATAGATGATAAGATTGTGTTTAAAGGTGCCACAAGTAATGATAAACTACTCAGAGAGCCAGCCGAAAGGAAGAAAAAGCCATTGCTCATGATATCAGCCACATGTTTCTCAGACTTTTTTATCCACAAAGCTTCAAGATACTGAGTCAAGAAAAATTGTGATAATAAAGTCAAGAATGACTCCAGGCATCCTAACCATGGGGAATTGAATTGAATTCACCATCAATTATCTTTTTTAAAAAATTGTGCTTATCTCATTATAGCTGGGTACAGTTTTTAATCTTCTGCTAGAATACAGTCCCAGCTTTACAGTTTTTAATGAAAAATAAAACCAACATTCAGTTGTGAAGCTAGACCTTAAAATTATTCACCAGCTGAAGACACATTACTTTACTTAGATATCTGCTTCTATCATAATACCTATGATCAGATGAAAAGGTATACTTGATCTGTTTTTTATGCTATGAAAGTAATAATTAGTCATTGTAAAAAATTTAGAAAATTCAGAGAAGCAGAGTGAAGATAAGGAAAGTATTCCTATCCAGAGAGAACCACTATTAATGGCTTTTTAAAAGGAATAGCAAAGTGACATGGATAAATCTGTTTCTTACAAAAAATGAGACATATTATATAACTTTGCAACCAGATTTTTAATTTAATAATATAACACTTAGTAACAGGAATATCTTTGTAATCATGAAATATTTCTCCTAAAATACTATAACATTTTCAATGACTGCATAGTATTCCATTGTATGACTTTTATATAGTTTATTAATGTCTCCCATTCCTAGACCTTTAACTAATTCTAAGTTATACATTATGTGGAGATAGATGTTGGTAGAAATAGATAAATGATTGGGGGGAAAGCATAATATAAGCTACGTATAGTATGTTACTTTTATTAAAAGCAGTTATGAAATTCCACATCCAATCTAAGGATATACACAAAATTTTCATAATAGTTGTCTTTGTCTAGTGGAATTGAGAAAGTTTTATTTTTTTACTTTATATTTATTTTCATTTTCTACAATTATATGTACCAGTTTTACAATAAAATGAGAAATATAAATCTATGTATGTGATAATATTATAGGTTTGTACCCCTCTCCAAAAAATGCATAGAAAAAAGACTGCAAACTGTAACTGTATTATTAACTGTACTGTAAACTGTTAATAATAGTGGTTAATAATGGTGGTCCTAGACTGGAGGGATTTTAAGAATTTTTATTCTTTATGTTTTACTTCTAATTTCTCTCTTTCTCGGTATAGTAATTTATCATTCATAATAAGAAAAATATGAGAATTGTCTTGCCATTAGGATGGAATACATTCCAAAGCCAAGCAATAGAAAATAATTGGTACTAAGATTCACTGATTTGGGTTCTTCTAAGGTCTAGTAGCTAATCTACTCTGATCTCTGATTAGTAGTTAATCAAGCCACTATATAAATATGGCCCAAGTTTCATTTTCCCACCTTAAAAAGCAGGTCATTATGCAGTCTGTGTTCGGGAAGGGGAGGACCAGAAGAGCATTGATAGAAAGTCCTAAATTCAACCCAGCATCTAGGAGAGGCTTCTTTGCCTTCCATCCTAGTACAAGCTGGGTTGAAAGCACAGATCTTCTCCTTAGCAGACTTGACAGGAGCGCCGGCAGACACAACCAGCCTGTGTGATGCCCACGTGTTAGGGAGCAGGGGCCCTTCTCCGTTAGATGGCCAGATGATGGCAGGAAGCCCACTTCACCATGTGGTTGGTGCTCTTCAGACTGCTGAGGACAGGGCACTTTCAGAGGAAAGACGGAGGAGGGAGGTGAGGAGCAGAAAACTAGGGACTCCTAACACAGGCAGGGTAAAGGGCTGGCTTTCCTCCCATGATAGCCTTGCAGAGAGAAAATAGGATGTGCTGATGTCACCATGGGATGGAGCTCATGCTGTCAGAGCAGCATCTCATTATTGCAGAACAGTTGCCCAGTTTCTCATGCCAACAACAGCCGCCATCTATGAACCCTTGTTGGAAACCACACACTGGGTTAAACTCTCCATGCAGTCTTCCATTTACTCCTCAAAGAGTCCCATGAGAAAGATGTTTGCTTTCCCCAATTTACAAATAAAGAAACTGAGGCATAGAGAAGTTAAGTATCTCTGTCGGTAAGACTGGAATATTAGGGACATACTTATACAAAAAAATTACTCCTATTTCTGCAATTCAAATTGAACTGGCTGTCCTGTACCCTTTTCCTGCCCTATAAGCTACTCTCATTTGTGTGTCACTCCAAGACCAGTTAGGCTCCCACTGCGTGGGGATACCAGTCCCCAGCCACATGGTGGCTGGAGTTGGAGTGGGAATGCGGTCCAAGGTTGTCTGCTTTCAAAGCCACTCTGTGCAAGCACAGAGCAAGACACAGAGGAGGCAACGGAGTCCCTGCCATCCAGGAGAAAAAGGAGAAAGGATAGTGAACGTAGGATCTGATAAGAAAGGCCTACAAAGGCATGCAGTCACAGGCGTGATCTATTTGACCCAAATATGTTTCCTTAAAAAATGGGTTAACATATGCACACTACTATATATTAAATGGGTAACCAACAAGGACCTACTGTACAGCACAGGAAATTATACTCAACATTTTGTAGTAACCTATGAGGAAAGAGAATCTGTAAAAGAATATATATGTATATGACTAAGTCACTGTGCTGTACACCTGAAACTAATACAGCATTGTAAGTCAACTCTACTTAAAAAAATAATAATAATAATGGAAGGCCTGCAAGTGGGGCATGCCACCTCCACCTCTCCTGAGACCCCAGCCCTTTCACTCATTCCCCTGGCACTCACTCCCTCCCGTGAGCATTTGAGTCCTCACCTCTGATTTATTTGCTATAGAGAATGACAGGGGTCAGGAAGTGGTGTAAAGTCCTGGGACCGTATAAAGGTGAGAAAAGTCATCTCCAGCAGGGGACTCAGAAGAGAGACTGAAAGGGGAAAGCATTCAGATGAATCTCCTTCTCATGTTACTTCCCTGAGTACTGCTAGCAAGATGCACTGTATAAATGAGATGCATTCATTCATCCACCCCATATTTATTGAACATCCAAGATGGTTGGATGGCATCACCAACTCAATGGACATTAGTTTGAGCAAACTCCAGGAGATAGTGAAGGACAAGGAAGCCTGGCATGCTGCAGTCTATGGGGTTGCAGAGTCAGACACAACTGAACATCTGAACAACAACCGTCATAGGTGCCTGAAGGTGTAGTTAGCGACACGACAGACTGAATCCCTGACGTCGATGATTTTATGTTCTAGTGAGGAAGGCAGGATAACTAAGATGCTAGGTAGTAAAATATTCTCTGAAGAAAAATAAAGCAGGAAGAGGAGATGGAGAATGATGATGGAAACATCTTTCTATAGGTTAATTAGGAAAGGCTCCTCTGAAGTTGGGACATAAACAGAGAGCAAAGTGAAGGAACAAATCTTGTGAAAAGAGGGTAAAGGGTCCTGGCAGAAGGCATAGCTAGGGCAAAGGCAGGAGTAGGGTTAGCCCATCCAAGGAGCTATAAGGAAGCCAGGTGGCAGAAACATGAGAGGTGGCAGGGAGTAGGGTGGACAGTGAAACCATAAAGCATGAGGATGCAGGTCGTGGAGGGCATGCATAGGGGTGCAGGTCATGGAGGGCCTTTTGGGTCACACTAGGGACGGTGTTAGCAAGGGGGGATGCAGTCATTGGACCTACATCTCAGGCTTATTGTGAACATTGAACAAATTCTCCATGGCAAGTACGAACATGGTTATATCATTAATTCTATACATGTTGTGGCCACTCTTTTTCAAGGTTCAGGGCATATTTTTATTGAATGAACCCAATTAATGTGTAATCTATAGCTTTAACAGCCCGTTGTCAGGGAAGCCATTTCTCTCAGCTTCAAGTTTGGAAGCATGAACTCTGCCCTCAAAGACCTTGAGAGGTGCACACTGTGGTCCCTGACATGAGCCAGCTTCCATAGCAGGCCCGTCCATTGACCTCCACTTTTCCCTGCCCCACCACCCCCATCCGCCTCCTGCAAAAAAAATAAAATAGACTTCTTGACGAGCTCACTCTCACTATCATTGTGGTTTCCTCCACAGATAAAACTGTGAAGCTGTGGAAAGTCAGCGAGCGTGATAAGAGGCCAGAAGGCTACAATCTGAAAGATGAGGAGGGCCGGCTGCGAGACCCTGCCACCATCACTACCTTGCGGGTGAGCACAACTGTCTTTCAGTTTCCTTGGCAACCAGGGTCGGGAAGGGTCAGGGGAAGTTTGGCCACACACTGGCTGCTATTGAAGGTTACAACTCTCAGGTGTGAGGGAGGGAGATCAGGCAGAAACCCAGGCTACCTGAGTCTCTGGTGGCAGATGAAGGAGCAAGAAGGCACCAAACTGCGATGACTATAAGTTCACGCATTTCCTTTTGTCACCGAGGTCTTGCCCACAGGACCACTATACAGTACTGTGTTCCTAGCCTCAGTCTGTTTGCATCATTAAAAGCGTCTTGAGCATCTTCAAGGTACAGGGATGGGACTATTCATATGGCAAGTTGGAATCTTGTGATGCAGAACATGAACTTTTAAATCAAACCAGCACAGGCCTGGGTTTGAATTCTACCACTTACATAGTCACATTCCTTTTTCATTTTTTGTTTAATTTTTATTGGAGTATAATTGATTTACAATGTTGTGTTAGCTTCAAGTGTACAGCAAAGTAAATCTGTTATACATATATCCATTCTTTTTTTAGATTCTTTGCTCATATAGTCCATTGCAGAGTATTAAGTAGCATTTCCTGTCACATTCTCTTTTTGAACTTCAGTCATGCAAGTTAGTTTTAGTTTCTCTGTCTGTAAAACAATGAACCTCGTACCTTCCTGTGTGTGGACTTCTAAGGCTGAAATGCAGTATGGGTGGAAAGCCCTTACTCCGTGGCTAGTACTCTAGAAATGATCTCTACTCAGTCTAGGTAGCTTCTTCCCTGCCATTTAGACGAGCACAGTCTGGTAAGAAAAGAGGATGTAGGACTAATATATAAATGTTGAGAACACTACATAGAGCGAGATAAATGCATTGAGAGTCAGCTGCAGTTTGATCAGAGGAGGAAGAAATTAGGTTTGGTTCTGGGAGACCAGGATAGGTCTGGCAGGGAAACAGTGTTAGAAACGGATTTCTAAAAGCTGACTTTTAAAGGATGGCCCTCTAGATAAACAGTAAAATAATTTAGGACCGGGTGATGACTTTAGTTTTGGAATGCTCAATGTGAATGGTAAAGCAGGCCGGTTTTGAGACCAGCCCTGGCTCCAGGCAACTTCCAGAATTGGGTAAAATATGTGCTTTCAGATGCCAGCAGCTGTACTAAAGACCAAAACCTAGGAAAAGAGATGCAGAAGTTGTTATTGTTGTTTAGTAGCTAATTCGTGTCCAACTCTTTTTGTAACTCCATGGACTGTAAACCGCCAGGCTCCTCTGTCCATGGAACTTTCCAGGCAGGAATACTGGAGTGGGTTGCCATTCCCTTCTCCAGGGGATCTTTGTGACTCAAGGGTCAAAGCCATGTCCCCTACATTGGCAGGCAGATTCTTCACCACTGAACCACCTAGGAAGCCCAGACACAGAAGTACTTGTGGGAAAAAGAGGTTGTTTCCCTATGTTTAGAGACAGATGTGGAAACTGAATGATCACTGAGTTCCATGATTATCTGGCTTGTTGGTTTGTTCATTCATTCATTCACTTGCTCATCTGTTATTCAGCAGATGCTTTTTGAGCACAGACTCTTTGCTGGCTATAGAGCTGGGCTGTTGCATGTGTATGCAATAGTAATTGATACCTGCTCTTCTATTGAGCTGCTTCTGGGCCAGCAAACACTGGTGGCTATATCCTCCTGTCTGTCTGTGCCTTCAGCGTGGAGAATGGCCATGGACACCCACCTTACCAGGCTGGGTCAATGCTCTAACTGCTCAGAGGTTTTGGAGACCCAAAGACAGAGTAGTGAAGAGTATGAACGTTGAGTCTGTCTGTCCCGGGATAGAATTCTGGCTCCATTCCTCTCTGGCTGGGGCCTTGGACACATCACTTAAGCACCTCGTGCCTGCCATATCGTATCTGCACAACAGGGATGAGGGATGGTCACTGCTTCCTGGGATTCTTGTGGGGATTCAGTACTGATGGTTTAGTATTACTCTCATCAGCAGAATTTTCATGGCTGTTATTACCCCCTAGTGATAGTAGGTAGTCTACATGTTTGAGAAAATTCCTATTTTCCTTTTCATATAATTTTTATACTATTGTCTTCACTGCTTAAGGTATTGACTGATGTCTACCAAGTGGCAAGCACAGTGCTGGTGACATAGAAAGAGTAAGACAGTATTTCACCCCTCAGGACTTTGCAATCCTAAGGGGGAAACGGATCAGGGGGCCACTGGGGAGTTTATGATGTGAACTTCTGCCCAGATGTTACCTTGCCTTTGTTCGCTTTGTGGATGGAATTTCTCAGATGCCACCTCCAGTCTCCACTATGAATTCCAGTTGTCCATGCATCCAATGAGATTTCATACATCTGTTTAGCCTCTAGGAGAATGCCATTCCCATGATGAAGAGGAGAAAATGACTCTGTAAATTTCACTAGCACAGAGATTGTCCCCAGAATGACACACTGATGTTATAAAGTGGACTTGTACATGTCAAACATGGAAGGAGACCCTGACAGGTGGCTGGGACTTAGAAAACCCCAGTTCTGGTTCTTGTGTCTTATTAACTATCTGTGGGCCAGTGAACTACCCTGGGCCAATGAATCACATTTCTTCTCTCCACACTTAGTTGCTAAGCTACTGAACAGAGCACTGCACAACAGCAGTGGTCCTGCAACCGTGGGGGCCACTTATAAATGCAGATTCCCAGGACTCAGTCCCAGCAATCCTCTGCAGCAAGTTGAGGAGTCCAGAGGGATCAGTATTTTTATCATGAGCCCCTGGTGATTGAGACAAAGGGATCTGTTATCCCTGGACTTTTAGCATCTCTAAGGCTCTTCCAGGCTCTAGTTTTTTATGATCCTCTGTTACTTTTCAATCATCTCAGCAGTTAATATACCAACTCACAAAATGCATTAACTATCATATTGTAAAACTCTCGTCTACCTTCCTAGGCTTTCAAGTATCCTCATTTCGGTGTAAACATCCACACTCCGGCGTTCTTTTAGTGCAAACGCTGAAAAGACCAGCCTTCTTTCTCTCTGGTTCCAGTGGTAGAAGAAGAAGCAACAGGCAACCCTGAAAACCATCCTTTCAGAACAGTGACTCCAACCAGAGAATGAGCCGATGTGGTGTTAATCAGACATGCTCTTGAAATTTGCACTGCCAGCAATTGTGGCTTTTTTCCCCCTTCCCTGTCCTGTGATTACCTCTCGTTCACTTTCGTAGTTTCCAGTTCTACGTGGATTTTGAGAGTGAGAATATTTAATAATCCCCGACAGCTAATTAATCCTCGCTGAGTAATGAACCTGCTATGTTTCAGTGCTGGGAGGCTCACCTTTTCGAAGTATGAGTGTGGTTATTTTTTTTTCCTTTTTTCATGCAAGAAAACCTTTCAGAGCCACTCACTCATTACCCACAGAGACTGAGAAACACTTCTATGCCCCATGTAGCTCCTACCAAGTATTATAACATTCAAAGTAATAATCATGATGAGTTTAATAATAACACCTTATAAGCTGTAAAGCACAAATTTTATCATAAATTGCTTACTTACCTAATCCCCTGATTCATCTTCAGACCAGTCAGTGAGGAAGACAGCACGTATTTGGCAGGTAGTGACGCTGGGAGCTAGTCTGCATTGTGCACTGACTGTATGCCACGTTGCACACTGCATCTGCATCGGCTACTCCGTGAGGTACAGTTCGCTGCTAAATTCCATTGAACCTGTGAGCTTCACAGAGTTTCAGTAAGATATCCAAGACCAAGCAAGGCTAAGCATCTAACCCTGATCTACAGGGCCCTGAACCCTTCAACCTGATGCTGCCTCAGAGATGGAAAACGACTTAGCCAGTGTCTGTCCCCTGGGTACTTCCAAGCTGGGACTAAAGATCGGGAGCTGTGGCTCTTCAACTTGGACATGGACATTGAGACTTTAAATGGTTTTCTTAGTAATCAGCGCTGTTATTATGTGTATGTGTCCCTCTCTCCCTTTCTCCTCTCTCATCCGCACATGCGCACACCTTTCCAGACCTGTGACCTCAGCTTGAGGTCTTACCTAGTTCTACTTAGCAGGAGTCTCCATGCCTTTCTTTTCAACCTCCCAAGGCCCACAGCTAGGAGGCCCTTTCTTGGCAACAGAAACTCACAGTTGAGGTAATTGAATTAGCCCAGCGGGGGGGGGGGGGAGCTGGGTGGTGAGAAATCACACTTAGTGCACGTGTCCATGCAGAATGAACCTGCAGTTATGATTTCCCTCATTAGGCTTGGCTGCTGAGGAAACTCAGGCCAGGCGGAAATGTGCTTTTGAACCAGTGATGATACAAATATTGAGTCTGGAAGATATGGGCTCCCAACCTGTGACTTGCTATAACCAGCCCCCCTGCAAAATGAAGGGGATGTAATGAACTCAGGCTTTCTAATGGATATTCCTTACAGCTAATAATAATAACAATAGCCACATTTATTGAGTGCTTGCTACAGGCCAAATGCTGGGTTGTATATCCTTGTATCATCTTGTCCTAGCAGTGACTCTCTCAGGTTCTGTTATTTCTGGATCCTCCAAAGCCTCACTCCTCCATTTCTCTGCTCAAGTGCCACCTTCTCAGAGAAACTGTCCTAGAATTCTGTAAGGAAAACAGCACACTCACATCTTCCCATTCACTCTCGGTATCCTCACCCCTTTTTTTTCTTGTTTCTTAGAATCCTCTCTTATTGTGAGTATTATAATATTACATTAACTGCTGAAGGCTGGGTAGAGTTTGGATAAGCACAGTAGCACTGGAGTTCTTGTAGCCTATGAGAAGGTTTCAGTGTTGAGCCCAAGGAGGCAGGCAGAAGATCCAGGGGTGTGGGAGTACCACTTCAAAAAGTAAGGAGTAAAACAATAAAGTCCTACTGTATAGCACAGGGAGCTGTATCCTCAGTATCCTCTGAAAAGCCATAATGGAAATGAATACCCAAAAAATGTATACATATGTATAACTGAATCGCCTTGCTGCACAGCAGAAACCAACGCATTGTAAATTATCTGTGCATCAATAAAAATAAACAAATGCCTTAATATAATAAGTTTTTCCAAAAAGGAGTCTGCAGTGCATATCTTTTTGAATTATAGTTTTGTGTGGATATGTGCCCAGGATTGGGATTGCAGAATCATATAGCATCTCTGTTTTTAGTTTTGTAAGGATCCATTCTGTCTTCCATAGGTGACTGTACCAATTTACGTTCCCACGAAAACCACTGCCCCTTTAGTCTTAGCTGTTTTCCTGGCCAGATGTATTGTTTGTCCACTGTTGGCCTCCCCTCCCACTTCCCTAAAATGTAGGCTCCGTGAAAGCAGGAACCACGCGTCTTCTCTCCTGTAGCTCAGGCACATGCTAGGTACTCAGTAAACGTTTGCTCAAAATCTCAAGGATAGAAAGTGGTGGCGCTGGGATTTGAACCTAGTCCATCTGACCCCAGATCTGATGCTTTTCATTGTGATTCCCTACAGCTGCATCCTAAGAAAATACTGATTCAGGGTTTCAGAGCAGGGAGATTTCATTGTTTGGGGCTCTTGAAGTTCTTTGGCAAAGCTTCCTTAATGTATGAGCTACATTTGGGGGGAGTGGAAAGCAAGGGCGATGGTTGCGAAGGCTTTTCTGCCGAAAGCTGAGCGCACAATAGAGGCTCTGTTTTTTAGAGGAAAGGTTAAATTATATCATGTTTCTACACACGTGCCTTCTGCTCGTGACTAGTTCTGTCAGTTCAGGATGCACACATTCTTTAGTTTTTTATTGAATATAGCTGATTTACAATGTTGTGTTATTTACTGCTGAACAGCAAAGTGATTCAGTTATACAGAAGTTCTTTTTTCTGTATTCTTTCTCATTATGGCTTATCATAGGGTATTGAGGATAGCTCTCTGTGCTATACAGTAGGACCTTGCCGTTTATCCATTCCATATATAAAAACTTACATCTGCTGCCCCACCTCCCGCTATACCTGTCCCCCAAACCTCCACCCTTGGCAACCACCAATCTGTTCTCTACATCATTTCTTTTTCATAGATAGGTTCATATGTGTCATATTTTAGATTCCATATGTAAGTGATATCATGTGGTATTTGTCTTTCTCTTTCTGACTTCACTCTATATAACATTCTCTAGGTCCCTCCACAGCTCTGCAAATGACACAATTTATTCCTTTTTATGGCTGAGTAATATTCCATTGTATGTATGTGTGTGTACACCATTGTCTGATATGTTATATTCCATTGTGTATATGCTGCTGCTAAGTTGCTTCAGCCGTATCCGACTCTGTGTGACCCTATGACCAGCAGCCCACCAGGCTCCTGTGTCCACAGGATTCTCTAGGCAAGAATCCTGGAGTGGGTTGCCATTTCCTTCTCCACATTGTGTATATACATATACATATATATCTTCTTTGTTCATTCCTCTGTTGATGGATATTTAGGTTGCTTCCATGTCCTGGCTATTATAAATAGTGCTTCAGTGAATACTGGGGTGCATGTGTCTTTTGAATTATGGTTTTCTCCAGGTGTATATACCCAGGCATGGGTTTGCTAGGTCATATGGTAGTTTTATTTTTAGTTTTTTACTGGATCTCCATACTGTTTTCCATAGTGTATCAATTTACATTCCTACCAACAGTGTAAGAGGGCTCTCTTTTCTCCACCCCCTCTTCAGCATTTATTATTTGTAGATTTTTTTGATGATGGCCATTCTGACCTATGTACCTCATTATAGTTGTGATTTTCATTTCTCTATTAATTAGAGACATTGAGCATCTTTTTATATGCCTATTGGCCATCTGTCTTTCTTCTTCAGAGAAATGTCTGCTTCAGTCTTCTGCCCATTTTAGGATTGGGTTGTCTGGTTTTTTGTTGTTGAGCTGTATGAGCTGTTTGTATATTTTGGAAGTTAAGCCCTGGTCCGTTCCATCATTTGCAAATATTTTGTCCCTTTCTGTAAGTTTGTCTTTTTGTTTTGTTTATGGTTTCCTTTGCTATGGAAAAGCTTGTATATATAAGCTTAATTTTGCCCCATGTGTTTATTTTTGTTGCCCTGACCTCAGAAAACGTTGGTATGAATTATGCCAAAGATGCCAAGGAATGTTTCGCTTGTGGTCTCTTCTAGGAGTTTTATGGTGTCATGTCTTTAAGCCATTTTGGGTTTATTTTTGTGTGTGGCAAGAGGGTGTATTCTAACTTTATTGATTTACATGCGGCTGTCCAGTTTTCCCTATACCACTTGCTAAAGAAAGGACACACACATTTGTGTGACTTTCCTGGACTAACATTTGCCACCTGAAGTGACCCTGATGTTTGCCCACCCCACTGGTAGCAATTTAGACACCCTCCTAGCCATAGTCTAAGGCACCATGGCAAATAGGCGTGGGCATTCACCAGCTCTGAATTCTGAATCTTCAGGATTATTGCTAATAGGTCATGGGATTCGACAGGTTGGCTAAACACACTTTTTTCCCAAAAGTGATCATTTTGGTGAAGCAGCTAGTTAAACTGCCTGGTCTGCTTTTTAGGGAAATGATTAAACAAACCGCTGGTTTGAGTTTACTAATAAAAGCAGCTGCATTGATTCAGCCCTTCCTAGTGACAGACTCTGCATTGAGCAGTTTTGTGTGCATTTTACAGTTTGTTCGTCATCACAATCCTGTGGCTTATGCACCATGCCCATGTTATAGATGTGTAAACAGGGGATCAGAGAAATAAGCATCAGCCGCATAGATGATAAGTGGCAAGGCCCAGAAAAGAGCCCAGGTCTATCTGATCCCATAGCTCCTGCCCAGTCACCATCATACAGAACTATTTATTGCATGGTCCTTGATCTAGACGATAATGAGAATAATGACATCGACACGTAGAACTTTTCAATTTGTTATCCTATTTATTGAGTGCCTACTATGCACCAGGCACTGTATGAAGTACATACGACAAAGTGGGTCTTACAAAGATGAGTGAAACACACTCTGTCATCCAGGGGCAAGGAGGGGAGCATTACAAATGGCTACAACCTGCAATCAATTCAAGCAGTGGATTTCAAAGCACAGTGCCCCTCAGTCACTTGTATATACATTTTGGAACACAGTCACTGGCCTCATCACTAGGAATTCTGGTTACAAAGGTCTGAGTTGTATCCAATGTCTTTACTGACCAGCTCCCTCCTAGAAACTGCCCCCAGGGGATTCTGATACAGGTGATTCCCTGGGTCAGACTTTGAGAAACACCAAATCAGATAAGCATCCAGAGAAAAGCACAGAAGATCACCATGGTCGTTCAGAGGAAGAACAGAAAGAGAGAGGGGTAAGACTAGGAAAGAGTTGGCAGGATGCATCTTTCATGCTGGGCAGTGGGCAGGGGGTTGGGGAAACGGTAACCATTTAGTCAAGCAGGACATGCACTGCTTAGTTAGTTTCCTGTTTCTGATAACCTAGATGTGATTATCTCCACAAAAAAAGAGGAAGAACTGAGGGTCTAGGAGGCAGAACTGAGGATCGGATGCATTCTGTCTAGACACAACCTCTATGCTCTCTTGCTGCCCCTGTGATAACTGTGGTGATTCTCACTCTGGGAGAATGGGTAATCCCAGGCCCATGGTGGGGCAAATTATTGGTTGAGGCAGGATCGCCATCCGCATCTTAGGTTTTCATTTTGGGCTTACACTTTGATAACAGAGGCCTCTTAGGACACAGATACAGTCTTCTCCTACCCATTTTTAATTTTTCTAGACTTCACTTTGTGGTTTGTTGCTACTCTGGGGCTTCAGAGCCAATCCTTTTACAATTTCAGCCTTCCTTTCCTTATATTTGTTGCAAGTAACAATGAAGTGTTTAGCTACTGCAGTGCACAATCAATCAAGGCTGTTCCATATTCACAGGCTCACAACGGCACCCGGACGGCCTCTGGATTAGATTAACTTTGTGAATGTGTCACTCTGGGGTGGGTAATTTCTCAACCTCCGCTCATGCCCCCTCCTGCCTCTGCTGGGGAACATTGCGATCCCCCATTGATTGACTGCCCTGCAAGTGGATGCTGGCATGTGATGTGTGTAACTCGGCGGGATGCACATACTCTGTGGTTATGAAAATAAATAATCATTTCTGTTATCGTTATTGATTGCCATCATTATCTGATTCTGTTGGTCTGTATCATGGGGTTTCAGTTATGGGATCAGAAAGCACTCCACAGGAATCTCAGGCACTACCCTCCCCACCAAGCCTCGGTATTTTGACACGTTCTGCCTTTTCGGAGTGATGGCTGTAGACATCCCTGTCCTGTTCTTTGGCTAATATTCAATGAGACAAAGGAACTACTTCCATTGAAATAACAATAAGAGCAGCAGGCACTTGTTAGCATTTGCTGTCTTCCAGAGATGCTCCTTTGGCTACTTTAATCTTCAAGGTAAACCTGTAATGTAAGTACTAAAATGGGCTTCCCAGGTGGCTCACATCTGCCTGCAATGCAGGAGACACAGGTTCAATCCCTGGGTCAGGAAGGTACCCTGCAGAAGGAAATGGCAACCTACTCTGGTATTCTTGCCAGGAAAATCCCATGGACAGAGGAGCCTGGAGGGCTACAGGCCATGGGGATGCAAAAGAGTTGGACACAACTTAGCATGCATACATGCCTGTAGGTACTAAAATAAACCTCATTTCAGAGATGTAGGACCCCAAAACCAGATTGGTTAAATATCCTGCCTGAGGTCAGACACTAGTAAGTAATTGTACTTGGACTTGAATTCATGTCTATATGATTCTAAAATCTATTCTACTATTCTGCCTCTTGTACAAAATAGGTACCTGATATATTCATCTGAATAGTTGATATAAACCAAAATATGAGTAAACAGAGGATAGGAAAAAAACAACAAAAATGGTGAAGTAGATGGTAGAAGTTTCTGGAAGCTTGCACACAGGTGAGGTTTCTGTTTTGTTGGGAGTGAGGATCTGGAACAGAAAGGATACATGGATTTAGATCATAGTTCATCCAATCTGGATGATCATCAGAGTCTAAGAATGTCTTAAATCATCTCCAGCTGGCCAATTCAGAATCTCCAAGCACAGGACCAAGAGATTTGCCCATAGGTCTTGGCAGTTCTGAATATCTGCTAGGCCTGAGGACCACTAGCATAATGACTGCTTCGAAGAACTCCAAAGTTCTCTGATTTGGTTTTGTAAGTTCTTTCTTTACCAATTTCCCTCTTCCTACCCAGGGTTCTGTACAGAATAATCTGAGGGCAACATGGTTATCCAGTGTGACCGGTTGCCTTTACCAGCAGTGAGTGATGTAGTGTGAGTCTCTTCCACAAGCCAGGCTCATTTCAGCCTCCTGCTAGGCACAGGCAAGCCCCATCTCGTTGCAGCCCAATAGCAATCCTAAGGCCTGAATACTGTTTTCACCCCCATTTTACAGACATGGACATTTGATTCAGAAAGCCGAAGCTACTTACCCATGGGCTCCAGCTACTAAGAGGCAGAGCCACATTTTTCAACCAGGTTCAGTATGACTTCAGAGTCTGTGATCTTTAACACCACGTTACAGAACCTCCAAGAAAGGGCTTAAGCTTTGACCACATCTCAGCCAACATCTGTGAAAGAGAACTCATCTTGCATTCTCCTCACAGAGGTCATGCTCTAAACTAGAATAACGTGCTACTGGTACTAGCCTTACCATTACCGGATGCTCAGTGTATGTCATTACCTTTCTCCTTTCCTTTCCCATCTTGTCTTTCATTTGGACACCAGGAGTTTCCAGAAAGTCTGATGAATATTTTGAAAAAATTCAAAGCAGCATTATGTTTTGATAAGAGCAAACCCAGCCATCCATTCTGTTTTATTTTGAACGTGTGTTTGCACTGAGCCTCTGAAACTGCCTTAGATTCAGTGTATTTTCACTGGCAATAAAATATTTTTTCATCTCAAAGCGACCTTTGTTACGCTGCATTTGCCGCTTAGTAATTAGATCCAAGATAAATGTAAACATAAGCAAGATCGTATACCTGGCTTTTGTCAGATATACAAAGTTCTCTTTGCCCCTTGCTCCCAACTCCTTTGGAAGCCATCTGTGGCTTCTCGAATGTGATAAGAACTATCCATAGTAAATGACAGTCCCCACAGATTATGCTCCATGACAGTGGGAAGCTAAAAAGTCCACTAGTATCGAAAGAAGAAAAGGATTGTATTAGAGAAGGAATTCTCAATGTTTCTGTGGTCTCTGGTGCAGTGTGGTCTCTGACCACAATTTCTGTGGTCCCTGTGGCACTGAGCCACCAGGGAAGGTCTGAATTTTGGAGACATGGCCAGGATAGGGCAGGCTGCCAATCTTTTCCAGGCTTTGCAAGCCAGGATCTTATCATTATGTCAAACCTAATTCACACTGACCCAGATGGATTTTTCTCAAAAAAAAAGTCATTAGAATAATTTTTTTCATCTTTTGTTTTAAAGAGCTCTCTGTATACTCTTAAAGTCAATGGAAAATCCAAGACATACTTGGATGATTTGAGGATGACAAGTATCTACACTTTCTGCCATCTTTCAGATGGAATTATCTGAATTATGAGTGTCATGGGAAAGACCTTGTCCCCGGACCAGGTCCTGGTTCTCCAGTATAAGTTCACTGTTGGCTGGAGTGACAGGTGTGAAGTCCAGCCCCTGAAACAACACATGTGTGTGTACATGTGTGAGTGTAGGCGTGCATGCAGCACAAAGTATGAAGGAGCTCATTGTTCAGGAAACCTTAGAATGTTAACATAGCCTAGAGCTGATGTGTAGTATTTTTCAATTAGACTTATTTAAATAGAGATCAAAATATGAGCCTAGGTTCCTTTGCTTCCAAGTTATGCAAAGAACTCATTTGCAATCACAAGAAGAATTTTAGGGCCTCTGGTCATTACATGTAAGAGTGTTCTAGAAATGATTAACAGAAATGGATTTGGAATCAAATTCAGTAGAAAATGCAAACACTTTGATCTTAGGACTTTGCAAACCAGACTTCAACTGATGCACTGATTTTAAATGCCTGTCCTTACCAGAGAAAAAGCTTTTTTTTCTAGAGATGAGAGTATAGAGGAAGATACTTTCTTTTCTTTGGTGCATAAAAGTAAGAAACTCGTTGGAGGAAAATATTTTATAAGTGTGGCTTTATGTTAAAGGAGGTTGTTATCAGTGAGAAAAAGATTTAATTCTCTGATTTCCTTAGAATGATTGATCCAGAAGGGAAGGAATTTCAACCAGAAAGATGTTAGACTTGTGTGTATTTGAGTGGAGGAGAGTAGATCACACTCTTGTAATTAGTTGTTTTCATCAGATGATCAGTTGAGTTTATGTTCTTTACCAGAAATAATGTTGAAAGCAGTGGAAAAAGCAACCATACAAGCATACATGCTCACAAATATTTATTGCTGAAGAATATCTGGGAAATCCTAGCTTAAATACATTTAAACAAGTTTATTTACTTTGCAGTTTCTCAAGACCTTTAATATATTAATATATCAAAGTCTAAGAAAGAGATCATGCATGCGTTATTTACCACCAAACCTATTTGACCATAAAAAACTCTTTTCTCAATTCATGGGATTACTGTTCTTTTTAACAGTCAACTCAAAATGTGGTCCTTGGCCCAGTGCCGGTCCACAACAGGATAAAGAGCGTGTACCCGCATATGAATCATTCGTGTCACTAATCCACTGTGTAGTTCAGCTGACACTTTTACTCCCCATGGCAAGACTTTCTCAATGGATGAAGCAGGGCACTGACTCTGACTTGAGCTCCTTATCTTGTCATAGACTATTAGCAACCAGTTTAGGGGTCTGTTATTTTGAGTAGTACAGGGATAGACCTCACTTTGGGAGATGCTGGCTAAAAGAATTGGGTCAGGGAACAGTGATCAGCTTGGCAGCGTTTCCACTCTCATTTTCCTACCATCCAGTCTCAGAATCCCATGATGGAGAAAAAGCCTTAACAGAGTCTCCCTCTTGACATACAAGTTCATTAACATTATTTTTCTTCAAACTCAAAACTTTTTATTTTGTATTGGGGTATAGTCGAGGGCATCAGAGGATGAGATGGCTGGATGGCATCACCGATGCAATGAACATGAACTTGGGCAAACTCCAGGAGATGCTGAGAGACAGGGAGGCCTGGCATGCTGCAGTCCGTGGGGTCACAAACAGTGGAACACAACTGGGCTACTGGACAACAGCATAGCCAATTACCTGTATTGTGGTGGAGTTTCAGGTGAACAGCCAAGTGACTCAGCCATATGTTCACATGGATCCATTCTCCCCCAAACCCCACTCCCATCCAGGCTGGCATGTAACATTGAGTGTATATGACCTTTCCAAACTGCCTAACTATCCCTTCCCCCTGGCAGGCGTAAATTCATTTTCTAAGTCTGTGAGTCTCTTTCTGTTCTGTAACAAGTTCATTAACTGAGCACTTTCTAGTGTCTAACACGGTTCCAGGTGCTCTGCATACTTCCTCATTTAATCTTCCCCTTAATCCTATCAGCTGAAAACTATTATGGCCATTTCACGGGTGAGGAAACTGTACTCTATATAGAGGAAGTGACTTGTGAAAGGTTGTTCGCTAGCAAGTGGTAGAACCAGAGTTCATCCCAGACTGTCTGACTGCAGACCCTCCGCTCTGAACCACCATGTTATCTGGCCTCCCAGTAGCAATGGTTCTTAATGGTCTCAGTCAATGTGGGCTTTATCCTATCATCAGGACTTCTTGAAAGAGAAATGACTCTTCAGCCAATCTGAAAACCCATCACTGTTCACAAATGTCTCCTTCTATATAATCTGTCATCTATCTAATATGCATTTGTTTAAAAAGAGCTCCATATACATAATCATGTGTTGTCCCTGCCCTCCCATGGATCTTATAATCCAGTGAGGAATTAGCTGGCTATAAGTTTCTGTTTGAAAATAGTAACAGCATCAGTCTTGTGTCCTTATGTCTGACGTCACAAGACTGTGGTATATTTAAACATTGCCTGAACCCCTTCTCAGCATTTTCTCTTCGGCCCTGTGTTCACACTTCCTCGATTATTTTCAGGAATTGAGAATTATGCAACTTTGGCTAAAATAAGGACATTGTTTAATGCCAAAACATCAAGACACGAGGTGAAAACTTCGTCTAGTTATCCTGCTCTTTGCATTCCAAGCATGCAGATGTGTAGAAACATCTGAAAGCTCAATTAAAAAAAAAAATTCTTTGTTTTCTAAATGCAAAGAGCATCTGAGAAAAGCATCCTGAGGGGGGATAACATAAATATCTATCAGTGCAGACAAGAAAGCAGGAGTTGTCAGTTTAGATGCTGAGGCAGAAGTGACAGAATGAAGCCACACTCAGTTACCATAATTCATTTCCGTAGTAAAGTCATCTTTACATGTGAACTTGCAGGTGGCTGATGAGATGGGCCTTTCCCTACTTGATCATGAAATCAGTTAAGAACATGGGTGCCACCTCAGTTTCCTGCTTATTCATTTTTGCACTAATTCCACAAGTATTTATTGAGTGTCATAGACCCTGGCATTACGGCAGTGAACATGAATGTCAAGTCCCTACCCATGATCTTATGCCCCCTCAGTCTCTCTTGGTGGAAAGGGCATGAACTGGATGCCCTTACTATAAAATTGACCCTGGGTCGGGGGCTGCAGAGGAGAGGTAGCAGGTGCATGGGAGAGCAGAGGATGGCAGAATTGATCCGTTCATGAGCACAGAGAATAATTTCCTGAGCAACTAACAACAGAGCCGAAGGAGGAGGTAGGTAAGGAGAGAAGTGGGAAGAGCCTTCCAGGAAGAGGCTGGAATGCCATGGGCAAAGGCTCTGAGGTAGGAAGCTGCACCAGAGAAAGGAGGATGAGATGAAGTCCAGAGTGGCCATAAGGCTGAACACAGGAGATATGTGGTCCCTGCAAGATGCAGGTGACCAGACAGCAAGATTGTGGCCAGACCATCATAGATTTTGCTAGGCAATATGCTCTTTCTCCACAAAGCATTGCAAACCCTTTTTTCTTGGCTCCAGTCAGTTTTTGAAGTACCTCTTCTGTGCTCAAAGGCCTAAATATTCAGCACCCAAGTCAGGATGTACACCAAAGTACAAAAGTTGCCAGTACAGCCTAGAAGGTTCCTGGCGGATATAATGAGTTTAAATTCCAGAAGCCAGTGGCGTCTGTTGCCCCCTAGCCCTTGACTGTCACTGTTTTGATCTGTGTCAGGGCATGACCTCCATGGAGCTCCTCCAGTGTCAGGGTGTCCTTCCTCCAAGGTGAACCCTCCCATGAATGACTGAATTGTTTGGCGGGTCATAGAACCTGACAGCTCCCTATTACACAAAGGAAGAGATAAGCTTCCGATTAGTCCTGGGGCTGGAGGAAGCCAAGATCGAGTGCACCTGTCAGAACTACTTAGAACATATAAATCATTACCTCAATTTTCCATGCAAGAATTGGGCCAGAGAGAAAGAAGGCAGGGACTGAGGTTGGGTAGCAGAGCAGAACCCCATCAAAGCGCTCTCGCTTGGCTCCAAAGCAGGATTCACTCTGCTGTCCATGCAGAGAGAATGGGGCCCCAGGCCCAGAGGTCCCGGAGATAAGTGCCCACTGGCTCCAAGAAGGGACAGGTTGTTTCCCTGGCTTTTCTGAACGGCTTCTATCACTAATCTAGCTGTGCAGCCACCAAAGCTCCCAAGGGCTCCAAAGGGGAGTGTGTTCAGTACTGTACTTGTTCTCTGCAGGACCCTAGATTTTCCTATTGTGTGATCGCCGTAGTCATCATTGCTATTGTTGCTATTTTTCTTTCTCTCATTCACTACACAGAAATCTCTGAGAGCCAAGGGCCAACAGTGGCTAAACTGCTTTCCCATCATCCAGGATATTGGGGTATTTCTAGGGATAAAAGAAAAAACATAAAACTGAGAAAAGATTGAATGAAGGATAAGAAATCAGAAGATGTTCAGTAAAGATTTTCATGTTGAAACTGACTGGTCAGTGCCCAAATCTTCACTGCATTTCACGTCCATAAAATACCAAGTAGCTAGCAAGGCATGCGAGCCTACAAGATTCCAATTGGAGAAGCCCCAGCAGGAAGTAAATTCAGACTACTAACTTAGCCACAGACTTCAAGAAACACGCTTATGTTTCATCTGGGCTACTCTGGTCAGAGTGAACAGAACTCTGGGGGAACCGCTTTATTCATTCTTCAGGATGGACAGAGTTAAGTCCGATTCCCAGAGCTTTGGAAAGGGACTTCAGTCAGTGACACTTGCATGCAAAGGGGACCAGATGTTTATCCAGCCTAGGTATTCCTGCTGCCAATGATGGAGGAGCCTGCCTTCCTTTCCACCCTTCCTATAGTTTAAACAGAAGCTTATCTTCAGAATTACAACATAGCCTGAAATGGGTGTGCAACCAGTTAAAATTCCCTAGGACCTGGGAGAGAAATGCAGTATATTTTATGTTAACAAACCCAGAATATGAGTCAAGACATGGAGGCTGAAGAAATAAGTCACATGGGTACTTTAAAATAAAACAAAACCATCACCTGTTTGCTCAGAAGGTGTGAGCAAAATGTCCTTATTGCTGGTAGAAATGTAAGGCTGACTTATTTCTGTTTATCCTCTGGTAGGGGAGGGAAACCCACAGTGGGAAGCATTCTGGGAGAGTCTTGTGTAGGGATTAACAGACTTCAGAAGAATAGCTCTGGATTCAAATCCCACCTCTGTTTTTGTGACTTTTGATGCACTCAAATTTTATCAAATATCAAATCTTGCTTTTATCTGTCAAATATCATATAGATAAATATCTATTTATCTATCAAATGCTATCAATTTTATCATCCATCAAGTACCTGCATCATAAGACATGTTATCAGAAAAAAAAAAAAATACTACCATAGTATCCAGCTTTTCATACTGACCATTCCATAATAGGGAACTAACTCCAGAGTGGGGATCAGGAATTCTCAGAACAGAGAGACAACTGGTAGACCTCAGCTGCTGCTTCTGGATAGTTCTATGAAATAGGTGACAGGGAAGAGACTTCTAACTATCCTACAGCCAGAGTCAATTTGACTAAGACATAGCAACCCTAATGTTTAAGACTCTTTAGTGGATGACACATCTCTGGCCAAAAGGAAATTCCCATTAAAGATTCTTAA
Organism: Antilocapra americana; assembly: GCA_007570785.1. Classification (NCBI taxonomy): domain Eukaryota; kingdom Metazoa; phylum Chordata; class Mammalia; order Artiodactyla; family Antilocapridae; genus Antilocapra; species Antilocapra americana. The sequence continues at coordinate 6,162,397 of ML661893.1, forward strand.
TGAAACTCTGTAAGCAAAGATTAGGAGATAATGGGAAAATAAATCATCAATTTGAATCTCTTTGGATAAATTGAAGTTAAGTGTGTTCCCACCCTGCCATACCTATTTTCTAAGGACCAGCGAGCTTTCAGGTTGTCAGTGGGCTAAGGAGTGTTACATGCCTTAGTAGTAACTCTTTGTAGGAAAGAAGCTGCAGCCGTGTCTCAGGTGTGTGACCTCAGGGATAGTGGCATCATGAGCTGATGGAAAAGTTGTTAAGAGTTGACCCAGGACTCTGGTTGTGAATCTTCCTTTAGATTCTCTGCCTCAGCCTCCAACCATCAGTCAATCAAAAATGAAGAATTTTCTGCCTAAGGTCAAAGGATCCATTATCAGATGTTAGACCTTCTGTCTTTATTTTCTGTTAAACAATAAAGGGAAACATTCCAAGTAGATCACTTTTCCTTAAATAAAAACAACCCAAAAAAGTTCTCTCGATATTTTCTCTTTTGTCTTGATCACTTAAAAAAGAAAAAAGAAAAATTCTATTTTCCTCTTCTAGCACAAGCTCATTACCAACCTGTTTAACATTTACACATTCAAATACAACATTGAACACCAAAATTGACTTTCCAGAAATTTCTCCCTTAATTGGTCTGTTCTTTTATAGAAACCATTCTACCAGCATCTGTAGTGAGATAAATTCTGGAAAAAAATAATGTGCCAGGCCAAATTATCAGGTAGAATTAGATTGCTCTCTATTTCTGTTTGATAACAGCACTGTGCCTTTGCATAATTTTTTCTGATTATCAAAAGGGAAAAAGCCATAACTCAGGCAGATGAGCTTTATTGGCGTCAGTCCCTTCTGGGGAAGAAAAAAAAATGTATGAGGAAAAGCATTTGCAAGTGTCGTGTATGTTGAGAGATTGAAATTCCAAATAGTCTGTAAACTTAGCTTGCCTAAATCTGAAAGCTTAAAAAATGAAAATGCCTCCCTATATCTGGTGTCATTGCTCAAGAGCTGGGTTTGTCTCACTTTCTGTAATTCAAGACAAAAGAAATTGCATGCCTAGAAATATATCTGGTGTAAAATGTCGTTTTAAATGAAAGAGTTCTCATAGAGGGAAATAAATAGTTGGGGAAAATCTTGAGTCAGACTCCTACAAAGACGTGGAAATTAACAAGAAGTTAAATGAACTCTACAAACTGAACAGCTGCATATACTGCTTACACAGGAAGGGAGCTTTGTCCTCCACCTTTATTTGTTTATATGCTGAACCGTAGTATGGATTCTATTTTCCCTAACTGTCCTTTATCCTCTCAGTTTCTACTAGTGATTTCCCCTGTCAAGAGAGATGATGTAACTTTCATCTGTAATGTTTGGATGGAATCTGGCATCCGCTACTCTAGCAGTGTTCTGGTTGAGAAGCTATTCCCTTGCATTCGATTTTAGACTCTCCACTGAGCAAATCCAGGTCTTCTCTGATTCTATCATTATTAGATTTAGAAATATTCAGTCCTAAGTTTCCTGTACTCCAAACAGCTTCAAATATCTGTCAGTATCAAGGGCCACTGTTATCATTTGATCCTTACTCAGCGTCAAACCCAGTGCTTCAAAACAAACAAACAAAAATCAATGCTTTGCCTTTTGAGGACTTGAAGACAAGAATCATACTCCATAATCTTCTTCCCCTGGGAAATTTACATCTCTTGCCTCTTTGGACGTCTCCCATTGTGAAAACTGCAGCAAATAATTTTCCTCCTTTATGTCTTTCTCTCTGGGACATTCTTACTTGTCAATCAATAAATTACCCCCTGCCAAGCTCCAGCAGCCTGGCTTCCTTCTTTACCACTTACATTCTTCTTTTGTGTTTAGAAAAGAGCTCATTATTTTTCTCTTGACCTCCGCTGAAATCTTGTCTTTATTCTCTCCCTTTGTTTGGCTTATCATTTAACTTATTCTCAGTCCAGCAGTGCCCATCTGCACCTGCCTCAGTTCTCTCCCTTTTCCCCTTTAATAACCAGAAGTTAATGAGACTACCATTAGAGTCACGTGCTCCTTTTCTGATCACCCCAGCATAAGGAAATGGGATTTCAATAGCAGTAGCAGGTCATGCTATAAAGGAAAGGCCACAGTAAGGACCTCAGCTCGTCCGAGAGGTCGTTTTCTGCTCTCTGGGATGGATGAGACTTCTGCTCAGAGCTGTGCCTCCATTTACTCAACTATCACTTACCATCCCTGCCTCATATGGTGGCTGTGAGGATTAGAGAAGATGAATCATGCCACATGTTTGATGCGGTAGCATACAGCAAGCACTCCGGAAGCATCACCTACTATTATGATAATAGGAAGCCAGCGTAAAAGACATAACCCCACGCTTTTTTAGGTTTGGAAGCTGCAGCCATACATAGGTAAGAGAGATGGAGTCAGTGACCAGTCAAGGGTCCCAGCTGTCTACAGTGGGTCCCCCTTATTTGCAGGGGATATATTCCTGGTGTATGGTGGATGGCTGAAACCGCAGATAGTACAGAGCCCTACATACACCTTGTGTTTTCCTATACTATGATTTCTACTATGCGTACATACCTGCAATAAAGTTTAACTTATAAATTAGGCACAGTAAGAGGATATCTGAACTGCCAGCATTACTACTCTTGTGTGTTGGGGCTATTACTAAGAAAATTAAGGCTTACTTGAACGTAAGCACTGCAATATCTTGACAGTCAATTTGATAACCAAGAGGGCTGCTGAGTGACTCATGAGCAGGGTGTGGACAAGGGGATCATCCACGTCCACTAGATTTCATCATGCTACTCAGAACGATGGGCAATTTAAAACTTATAAATTGTTTATTTCTGGAATTTTCCATTTAATATTTTTAAATTGCCGTTGACTATAAGTCATGGAAAGCACAGAAAGCAAAACCAGGATAAGGAGGACACTACTCTATTTGTTTATGCAAATAACTGTGTGAAAAGGCGTGTGAAATAGCACTGAATGACCCAAGAACAGAGACTATCTTATCTGCTGTCCTATTCCCAAGACCCAGAACTGTGTTTTACAAAAAGTAGGGAAAGTGTTATTCATGTCCAACTCTTTCCGACCCCATGGAATACAGGCTTCTCTTTCCATGGAATTCTCCAGGCAAGAATACTGGAGTGGATAGCCATTCCCTTCTCCAGGGAATCTTCCCAACCTAGGAATCGAACCTGGGTCTCCACCATTGCAGGTGGATTCTTTACTGTCTGAGCTATCAGGGAGGCCCAGATACTTGTTATCCTATTCCCAAGACTCAGAAATGTGCTTTACACAAAGTAGGTTACCTATAAATACTTGAAATCAGCATATATTAATCACCTAACATCTCCCAGGTACTGTGATGGTGACCTTCAAAGATTATTTTCCCTAAAGTCTGGGTTATCTGTTCTTGGTACAAGACCCAGCTTTAAGTAATATTAAATCACATAACTGAAGTTTTTCTCTTTTCATTTCTTTTTAAAATTGCTCTGATTAAATGAAGCCCAAAATCTTACTTTGAGTTAATATTATTTTAACCTGTCTAGTAATACTTTATTTTAAAGATTTTTTTGATGTGGAACATTTTTATAGTCTTTATTAAATTTGTTGCAATGTGGCTTCTGTTTCATGTTTTGGTTTTTTGGCCATGAAGCATGTGGGGTCTTAGCTCCCCGGGCAGGGATCAAACCCACACCCCCTACATTGGAAGACAAAAAGTCTCAACCATTGGACCACCAGGGAAGTCCCTAGTAACACTTATAAATCTAAATTTTTTAAAACCATAATTGGCCTTGAGTTCTAAGTCTTTCCAGGTGACCATATCTGGCTAGAATTTAAGAACATTTTTTTCTTGCATTTATTTTTATAACATTCTTTTGGAAATTTTTGGCAGTTCTTGGAAAACTAGCTTTTTGTGAATTGTTGTGATGTGACGTTCCCTATGAAAATTAATAAGAGTTTACTAAAAAGCAGATTCACTTGAAGAAAATATTGTTATTTACTTTTATTATTTATAGTCTAGGTAAACAGGTAATGTAAAAAAAAATTTTTTTTGAAGAGGATGCTAAAGAAGAACTGAGGTTTGACAAGCCCTGGTCTGATTTCCCTGCAAGTATTTGGGAACTTTTTAAAAATCAAGATATTCAAACCCAACTGAGTTCACATCTCAAAGTGTAGATCTGGGCAGTCTGTATTTTCTTTTTCTCTTTAATAGCTCTCAGGTGGTTCTGATGAAAAAGCAGTTTAGGAATCTCTGAATGAGAAAGTGTCCAGTTCTCTTTATATAAAAAAGTTTTTGAATTCAGCCAACGAACGTTTGTTGAGTGTGTGCTGTGTGTCATGACCTGTGCACTGTGTGCTGCCAATAAAATGGGAAACAGCATGGAGGAAGTAGGCCTTGCCACTCTGAAGCTCACGTTCTAGTGGAAACTCATAAATAGTGTTCCCTGAGTTTTTGCCTGCTTAAGAATGTTGCTTCTATGCTAAATCACAACCTGAAAGGATATAAAATTGTTATAACTTTGTGGACGCTGTTTGGTTCTGTTTGTGATGTGGCGTTTACTGCAGAGAGAAGTCTGAAACCTGCCTTATTTTTACTTTATAAATATGACTCATTTTTAAAGCTCTGCATAATCCACACATCGTCTTTATACCTGAAGTGAGAGAACTTCATCAGAATATGCCTTGATATTAGCTTTCCATCATTTTCTGTACCCTTTCAATCTTTTCTGTCTTGGATTTAAGTTTTTGTCTCAGGCATTTTTTTAAAGTATATTTTAAGTTTTTTTTTTTTTTTTTCCTATTCGCTACTTTTGATCTCTTCATGACCAGCAATAATACATACATTGGATTCTCTTTCTTTTCTGTATGTATCATCTGCTTTTACAACTGATTTTTACTTCAGCACTTTTTCACTTTGTTTTGTGTCACTTCCTCATGCTTATAAGCCATGTTGATAACTATGTTTATCAGATTTTTCTGTTTTACTGTCCTTCAAAGCAGCTGACATCTCTGTAATCGTTTTATTCTCACTGTCATTTCCTTCCTAAGTTTGGCTGGATTGTTTCTTACCTGTATTCAGCATACCATGTGAAAAAGGGTTTCAGTTTTTTCTCCTACCTTCACTCACTCTCTTCCCCCTCACATTTCATAGTCTGAAAACCACATTGCACTTAGTATGATACTTTTCAATTGTAGATGAGATCATTCATTACCCTGTTAAGAGCCTAAGAGATTTTTCCTTATCACCTAGAATGTGCACCAAAGTCCTTCTCGCTACTCACAAGTCCCTGTAATTGATCCGTGCCTACAAATTATTTGAGTTTCTTGCATTTTTTTTGACCCTTTGTTTTGTCTTCTCTATTTGTGAGATGCTTTTAGAAAAAAGATGACTCCGTAGGCGTAGGCTACCGATAGTGCCTTGCATCTAGTAAGTGCTCAACAAATATTTCGTGACTTCGAAATAGTCATGTTAATTCTTTCAAGTGTCAAAGTATCTTACTATAAAGTGAGACCTTGACAAAGGAAAACAGAAGATCCCCAGGATAATCCAAGGAAGACTCTGAAAAGTATCAAGATTTTTAGATTCCCTGATGGGGTAGAAAAAGTATGCGCTATGAATTCAGATTGTGCTTCAATCCTGCCTCTGCTGATCCTGACTGAGTGACCTCGTGACTTGCTATGTCATTTAACTTCACTAGCCTCAGTTCTTTAACTGTCTGTAAAATATTGAGCAAATGATGAGGAATTTTTTGTGAAGTTTACCGGAGATAATGGTATACAGGAAATAGTAGAGATTTGAGAAAGCATCAGTCAGTAAAGGGGGCATTTTTGCACAGGCTAGGTTCCAAAGTCGTCCCATAAAAATATCTTTTAAAAATCCCTTAAATTACCTATATGGTATGGTGTACCTAGTTTTTTATAAACTCTGAAAAACTAATATGTATGCATATATATGCATACTATAAAGAATAATGCACAATCTAAAGTGAAAAGTGAAAGTGTTGGTCACTCAGTCATGTCCAACTCTTAGTGACCCCATGGACTACAGTCCACCAGGCTCCTCTGTCCATGGAATTTCCCAGGCAGGAACACTAGAGTGGGTAGCCATTCCCTTCTCCAGGGGACTCTTCCTGACCCAAGGATAAAAACCCGGGTCTCCCTCATCGCAGGCAGATTCTTTACCATCTGAGCCACCAGGGAAGTAGAATCTAAAGCTCTAACCAAAATGTGGATGGCTATGAAAGATAGACTTCTTTAAACCTTAGTAACTCATTCAACACATCAAGGTGCTTTAAGATGAGATCCACAAAGACAATCTGAGCAGACCTACTGCCCACATCTCATGCTTACTTGGGTGCCATTGAGCGGGGTGCGGCTGCAGTAGTCAACATTATTTAAATGTGCTTCTGTCTGTCTTTTTTCTGATTTATGCTAAACAGATATATTTGAATCTACCTGTTAATGCATATGTGGTGCCATTGAGAATACAATTATTCCTAGATGAAGGGCAAACTAAGTTCTTAACAGAATGTGAGATAGATGGAAGTCAGGGAGAGTAACTTGATGTTCAACCACAGTGACTTTTCAATGAAATGCATATTTGTCCTCTTTTCCCTCTGTGTGATTAGTTTCCCCTTCCTTTTCACTGCAAGCCTCAGAGCTCTATGGCTTTTAAAGAGGTCCTCTGCTCTGCCTATTTGAGAAAGTAATTCATATTTCTCCCTTGAAGAAGGGAAAAAAAGTTATTGGAGCTTATAATCCTATGAGTCAGCCTCACATGCTACAATCCCAACCCTGTCACCCTTCCTCCTCCACCCCATCATTGTATTGGCTCACATTTCACAAAACCAGGGGGCAAGGAAGTGGTGCTGGGAAAACTGGACAGCCACTTGTAAAAGAATGAAACTAGAACACTTTCTAACACCATACACAAAAATAAACTCAAAATGGATCAAAGATCTAAGCATAAGACCAGAAACTATAAAACTCCTAGAGGATAACATAGGCAAAACACTCTCCGACATAAACCAAAGCGGGATCCTCTATGACCCACCTCCCAGATTATCGGAAATAAAAGCACAAATAAACAAATGGGACCTAATTAAAATTAAAAGCTTCTGCACAACAAAGGAAACTGTAAGCAAGGTGAAAAGACAGCCTTCAGAATGGGAGAAAATAATAGCCAATGAAGCAACGGACAAACAATTTATCTCAAAAATATACAAGCAACTCCTGCAGCTCCATTCTAGGAAAATAAACGACCCAATCAAAAAGTGGGCCAAAGAACTTAACAGACATTTCTCCAAAGAAGACATAAAAATGGCTAACAAACACATGAAAAGATGCTCAACATCACTCATTATCAGAGAAATGCAAATCAAAACCACAATGAGGTACCACTTTACACCAGTCAGAATGGCTGCCATCCAAAAGTCTACAAGCAATAAATGCTGGAGAGGATGTGGAGAAAAGGGAACCCTCTTACACTGTTGGTGGGAATGCAAACTAGTACAGCCACTATGGAAAACAGTGTGGAGATTCCTTCAAAAACTGCAAATAGACCTGCCATATGACCCAGCAATCCCACTGCTGGGCATATACACCAAGGATATTGAAAGAGCCATGTGTACCCCAGTGTTCATCGCCGCATTGTTTACAATAGCCAGGACATGGAAGCAACCTAGATGCCCATCAACTGACGAATGGATAAGAAAGCTGTGGTACATATACACAATGGAATATTACTCAGCATTAAAAAAAAAAATTCATTTGAATCAGTTCTATTCAGGTGGACGGAACTGGAGCCTATTATCCAGAGTGAAGTAAGCCAGAAGGAAAAACAACAATACACTATACTAACGCATATATGGAATTTAGAAAGATGGTAATGAGAACCCTGCATGCAAGACAGCAAAAGGAACACAGATGTATAGAACGGACACGTGGATTTTGTGGAAGAGGGCAAGGGTGGGATGATATGGGAGAAAGACATTGAAACATGTTAATTACCATATGTGAAATCAGTCGCCAGCCCAGGGTTGATGCTCGGGGCTGGTGCATCGGGATGTCCCAGGGGGAGGGAGTCGGGAGGGGGGAGGGAGGGGGGTTCTGGAGGGGAAGCATGTGTAGATCCATGGCGGTTCCATGTTACTGTATGGCAAAACCAACACAATAAAGTAAAGGGAAAAAAAAGAATGAGTATGGAAATGGAGGACACCCTTGAAAACTTGAGGGGAGCAGAAAGGAAGTAGAGTTCTCAAAGGACAAAGCACGGTGCTGGCACACGTGGAGAGAAAATTCAAGCATTCACGGGCAAGACATGGAAAGACAAAGTGAATGTGTGAAAAAGGTCGGGGGTCTTAGTAATAACATAAAAGCGTCAGCTACAACTAGACCAGGGATCCATCATCCAAAGTAGTACATTGTTCCAGGAGAAGTAATGACCAAATCTTATTCAGTTCAGGATATACTCTTATTCTAATACAGTTCAATAAACTAATCTAAAAACTAATCCTGTGATTGCTGTGTAAGATTGACAGACACATAGCGGGGGCGGTTATAAGAGAGAGTTGAAGCAATATATTTATTGCTTGAAGCAGATTGAAAGGCAATCATAGCAGCATTCCAAACAAAATAAAACTTCTATCCAGGGAATAGTGACCAGTTGCACTTTATTCTCTTTGAACAAGAGATTGCTAGAAGTCTGGATTCTTAGCACTAGGAACTCAAATTAGGAAATGATTCCAAGAAGACTGTCAAAATTGTGCCAATTGGAAGAAGGAAGCTAGAATTTTGAACTCTTAAAAATATCAGAATTATTCTCCACTGGATTGTGTGCATACATGGCAGGGGAATTGGGGAGAGTTCTGGAGCCATCTGGATCGAGGAAGACTTAGGTAAGGGGGAGTAGATGGAAGTGGGGTGAATAAGGGGAGCAGAGCATTGCAGGAAAAAGGTATAGAAGTGATTCTGAATGCAGGATGTTCAAGGGCAGGGGTGAGACCTCTTGGAAGGTTCTGACTGTGTTTCATTCTTCCTACTGTATTTTCTGCCCTGTTGATTCCCTGCTCTCTTTTTTTCAGAAGTCATTGGCAACATATATTTTCTTTTTTAAAATTGGAATATAGTTTCTTTACAATGTTATGTTAGTTTCTGCTGTGCAATGAAGTGAATCAGCCATATGCATACTTATATTCCCTCCATCATCAGACCCCTCTAGGTCATCACAGAGCAGGGAACTGAGCTTCCAGTGCTTTATAGCAGCTGCCCACTAGCTACCTGTTTTACACATGGTAGTGTACTGTAGCGGTACTGTATGTTTACAGTGTGGTGTAAGTCAGGGCTAGAGTGACTCACTGAAGGCCATGTTCAGACTGGTAAACAGACAGAGTTAACTTTTATTGGCAAAGAGAGAGAGGCAGGGCTGACACAAAGAGAGAAGCAGTTTAAGAAACCAGGACACCCCTACGAGAGACAGACACAGAGACAAAAAGGCAAGGTCAGGTTCCCCAGACCCCTAACAGCAGGCTAAGCCCCTGTTCCATTTCACACACTCCGTTTTCAGTCCTGGTCAACTGCAAGATTTTTCTCTCCCACAATACTCCTTTTTTTGTTTTTTAGGTTGGTTTTTTGTTTTTTTAAAGTAAATTTGAGAAGGTTTCTGTTTCTTGGCATCTAAACAGTCCAGACTAGAATAGAACTCCCCCCCCCCCCCCTCCCTGCTTTTTTCTCTCTTTCCTCATTCCCATCTCTGGAGGCTTGCCATCCTTTTTCCTTTATAGTCCTGTGTGCAGCTGCTTTTCTCAGATACTCTTTTCTCTTCCTTGTCCTATCTCCTCTGTTCTTGGCCCATTCCTGCTCTGTCTCCTTGGAACTAGCAAACCTCCTTCTGAGTTCTCTCTTCCCCCACCCACTTCCTGTAACAATTTTATTTGCCACGATCATTACCTTTCAAATTCAGCCCCACCTCTCTGAAATAGAGGATTTAAGGCACTTTCCCACCTCCAGCCAGACTTCAGGACACTGTCATTATCCTTTCCATATACCTAGTGTGCTCACCCATCTTCTAACCCATCATCTTCATGATGCAGAAAAATCCCATTTTTCAGAATCCACAATTCATTAGACTCCTCCCACCATCTCCCACATTCACATAGGTACTCTTTCATATCCATGTATTTCACTTTTAAGAAAAAAAGATAAATCCTAGGGATAGAATTGAGGTAATCACTTTCAATAGAGTAGAGAACATTTGACTTGACATTAGCTTATTTGAAAGAAGACCTAGGAATTTTAGTTCATACTGCAATGTGGACTGTTACCGAGATAAATCAATGTTAAGCTGTTGAGGTAAAAAGCGCAGGTCTTGTCTAGAAGAGTACAGGTCCCTCTGTGTTCTGAACTCTGGTAGACTGTGTTCAGCATGGCAAAGCATCAGTAGGGGTGACCCAGGCATGACCACTGGGGGGTAATAAAGATTGGAGGCTAAGTCTTGGTGTGAATGAATGGACAGTGGGATGGACTGAGATCTGTGCTCAAATATCTGGAGAGCTTTTGTGTACAGGAAGAGGTAGACTGACTCTGTGTCAACCCAGGGAACTAACAGGTGGACAGTTAAGGAAAGTAGATCTAAATTCAAAGCCATGCTTATTGGGAGCTGCTTACACTTTTTCAGGAGCAGTCCAGTGCAGGCTAAAGAATCCTGAGAATCCTCCCTGGCTGGATATTGGAGGCCAAGATCTCTCTTCTTTTTCTTTTATATTATAAAACTAATGCAGAATTATAGCATCAAATCAAACAATCCTATACCATGGGCCCACATGTTCAAGTAACTCACATTACTAGTTTGGCATATATCCTGCCACACGATTTTCTGTATGTCCACACAAACATATATTATTAACCTTAATAGATGGATATGATTTTGTTTTTATAAATTTGAGATATTTATACACTCTGCTCAGCAATATAAACATCCCTCCTGTTCATTCATCTTCTGTGAAGTAGCTGTCAATATTCCAAAGTGAGGGTATACTATAACTTATTAAACCAGTCCCCTATTCACAGACAGTCACCTGTTTCCTGATTTTGTTACAATGTAATTATAACTAACAGTGCTGCAGTGAATGGTCTCAAACATATATCATCATAAACCAATATCTAGTTTTTATAAGATAGTTTCCATTAAGGCAGGTTTTGCTAAGTTGAAAGATACATGCATTATTGTCTTTTAATAGCTACTTTTAGATCACCAGGTCACCTTCTAAAAATCCTGTTGCATTCATCCTCCCACCAGCAAATGCCCATTTCCTCTTACTATCTCCAGGACAGATGTTATCAGTCATTGTAATTTTTTCATATCCCAGTAGAGACTCTACTGAGAAGGGAGTATAGGATAGTGGCTAAGGATAAGGATGCTCTTGGTCAGAATACCCAAGTACCCATCTGAGCTCCAACAAGCACTGGTGTGTGACTTTAAGGTAAGACACATTGCTTTGTGTCCTGGTTACCCTTACTTGCAAAAAGAGGTATAATATGAATTCCTACCTCATAAAATTATCTTGAGTATTAAGCGAATTAATGGTTAGAAAAAATTTAGAACAGTAGCTGACATAGAATATAATTTTATAAGATTAAAAGATTAATAAGGTTGATCTTCTTTCTGTAAGATTAAAGATTTTTAAAAATCTTAACTTGCATCTTCTTGACTTAGTACTCAAGAAGGTTGGGCATATTTTTATGTATTTCTTGGTCATTTGCTTCTAGCTTTTTCTAAATTTTCTATCCATATCCTTTGCCCATATATTTTTTTACTGATTTGTCTTTTTATCAACTGAGGGAACGTTTTCTATATATATGAATAGTAACTCTTTCCTATGTTTTTTCCCCTCCAAACTATTTTATCCACTTATTAAAATCAGGATGTTTTAAGTTAATATTAAAAACCTCATATGGAACTATAAAAATAATTCTAAACTCATATAATCTCATACTCCAACCATTGTTAAGAGTTCGTTGTATGGACTCTTCCATTTACCCCTCCAATTCATTGGCTGTTAGCCTTGGCTCTACATATTGATCATCTGGTTGTTGAGTTGCTCAGTCATGTCCAACTCTTTGCAACCACATGGACTGCAGCATACCAGGGTTCCCTGTCCTTCACCATCTCCTGGAGCTTGCTCAAACTTATGTCCATTGAGTCAGTGATGTCATCCAGCCATCTCATCCTCTGTCGTCCCCTTCACCTCCTGCCTTCAATCTTTCCCAGCATCAGGGTCTTTTCTAATGGGTCAGTTCTTTGTGTCAGTTGGCCAAAGTATTGGAGCTTCAGCCTCAGCATCAGTCTTTCCAATGAATATTCAGGATTGATTTCCTTTAGGATTGACTGGTTTGATCTCCTTGCAGTCCAAGGGACTCTCAAGAGTCTTCTCTAAAACCACAGTTCAAAAGCATCAATTGTTCGGCACAGAGCTTTCTTTAATGGTCCAACACTCACATCAAAACAAAACTACTGGAAAAAACCATAGCTTTGACTGTATGGACCTTTGTCGGCAAAGTAATGTCTCTGCTTTTTAATATGATGTCTAGGTTTGTCATAGCTTTTCTTCTAAGAAGCAAATGTCTTCTAATTTCATGTCTGCAGTCACCATCTGATTTTGGAGCCCAAGAAAATAGTCTGTCACTGTTTCCATTGTTTCTCCATCTATTTTCCTTGATGTGATGGAACCAGAATTGATGCTTTTAAACTGTGGTATTAGAGAAGACTCTTGAGAGTCCCTTGGACTGCAAGGAGATCAAACCAGTCAATCCTAAAGGAAATCAATCCTGAATATTCATGGGAAGAACTAATGCTGAGATGGAAGCTCCGATACTTTGGCCACCTGATGTGAAGAACTGACTCATTGGAAAAGACCCTGATCCTGGTAAAGACTGAAGGCAGGAACAGAAGGGGACAACAGAGGATGAAATGGCCCGATGGCATCACTGACTCAATGGACATGAGTTTGAGCAAACTCTGGAAGTTGGTGATGGACAGGGAGCCTGGCATGCTGCTGTCCATGGGGTCGCAAAGAGCTGGACATAACTGAGCTGAACTGATGGGACCAGAGGCCATGATCATCATTTTTTGGATGTTGAGTTTTAAGCCAACTTTTTCACTCTCTTTCACCTTCAAGAGGCTCTTTAGTTTGTCTTTGCTTTCTGCCATAAGGGTAGTGTCATCTGCATATCTGAGGTTATTGATATTTCTCCCAGCAATCTTGATTCCAGCCTGTACTTCATCCAGCTCGGATTTTCACATGACGTACTCTACATACAAGTTAAATAAGCAGGGTGATGATATACAACCTTGAAATACTCCTTTCCCAATTTTGAACCAATCCATTGTTGCATGTCCAGTTCTGACTGTTGCTTCTTGGCCTGCATACAGTTTCCGCAGGAGGCATGTAAGGTGGTCTGGGTATTCCCATCTCTAAGAATTTTCCACATTTTGTTGTGATCTGCACAGTCAAAGGCTTTAGAGTAGTCATTGAAGCAGAGGTAGATGTTTTTCTGGAATTCTCTTGCTTTTTCTGTGATTCAACAGATGCTGACAATTTGATCTCTGGTTCCTCTGCCTTTCCTAAATCCAGCTTGAACATGTGGAAGTTCTTGGTTCATGTACTGTTGAAGCCTAGCTTGAAGAATTTTGAGCATTACTTTGCTAGTATGTGAGATGAGTGCCATTGTATGGTAGTTTGAGCATTCTTTGTCATTGCCCTTCTTTGGAACTGGAATGAAAACTGATCTTTTCCAATCCTGTGGCCACTGCTGATTTTCTAAATTTGCTGACATATTGAATGCAGCACTTTCACACCATCATCTTTTAAGATTTGAAATAGCTCAACTGGAATTCCATTACCTCCACTATCTTTGTTTGTAGTGATGCTTCCTAAGGCCCATTTGACTTTGCACCCCAAGATGTCTGGCTCAGGGTGAGTAATCACAGGGGCTTTCAAAACACTAGTACTTGGGTTCTACCCTCCAGGCATTCTGACTTAACAACATTCTCCCAACCACCACTACCCAGTGGAGGGCCCCAGGCATCAGTTTTTAATAAGAAGTCTCATTTAATTCTAACGTACACCTGGGGATGGGAACCAGACAATGCAATCCTGAAAAAGTCACTTTGTTTCTGAATCAAAATATCACTGGTAACCACTACTGCCATCTATTGGTGGGAGGGAGAACTGACACAGTTTAGGTGCATGCATATAAAGGCTGCATTTCACAGCTTTTTAGAGATTCATCTTTGTATACATCCACACCTTTTTCGTGTAATGACTTCTCAGGTAATTTCCAGCTCTAAGATTCTTAAAAGTTTATATCAAATTTATACTTACCTTCTTCGATTTGTGTAAGCCACAGTAATAAATGACAGAATATAGCGTGACCCTCCTGAGGTCTTGTTGATCCTTAGTTATCAAAGATTCAGTGATACTTATCTCTGTTGTTAATAGGAGAAAGTATGTGGGCAGAGTTCAGAAATACTTCCATCAACAGCAGTTTAAAAAAAACAAAAACAATTGTTGTGATTAATCCTAACTAAACTAGCCAAAAATTAAACCACTGCCTCTTCCCATCCCATCCCCTTCCCCACCTATAAATGTTAATTGAAATTTTCCCTTACTGTGATATTTTAAGATGTCTCCTTTTTTCCTGTGAAATTGCACAATGTGAAACATCAAGGGAAATAACAGGAAAGGCAATGTACAGGGAAGCACACTTTGAGAAATAGCAATGTTGGCAGAAAATGGAAGTGTCTGGGAGAAAAAAATTACGATAAAACTGGCAGAATTACAGGCTGCTGCACGGGCTGGTAATTAGATACTGAGTTTATCTTCTGAGCAAAAGATATTTTCCGTCTCTTTTTTTGTAGAGAGGCCAAAAGAAGTCAGAGACACTGAGAGCATGAAATTGTTAGTCTGCTATAAAAATCATCTTTGATGCATTGAGTTTAAAAAATATGTATTAATTCCCCAGGCATCTTTTATGGGTTGTGTGTTATTCTTGTAGCTGGCAATAAAGGATAAGCTTTTGAGAGAAAGATAGATCCTTCATATGTGTGTGTGTGTGTGTGTGTGTGTATGTATATATATGCATATATATATATATATATATATATATAAGGACTTTTTAAACCAGAACATATTTATGAACTGAAACTTTTTTCTGCCGATTGTATAAGTTAATATTGAGTTTCTTTTATCCACCCTTGATTTAGACTCTTTCCAGAAGTATTTTCTTAAGAACTGGATTTCTCAGTCTCAGAACTGTTAACATTTTGGTCCAGGTAATTCTTTGCTGCTAGAGGCTGTCCTGTACATTGTAGGACTTTTAGCATCACCCTTGGCCTCTACCCAATGGCATACGCCCCATTCTGACAATCAAAAATATCTCCAGACAGGGTCAGATGGCAGTCTGGCCTCCAGTGAAGAACCATTTACATAGAGAATGCTTATGGCTCCATTCTTGTGGGGTGAGCTGTCACTTCTTAAAAAAACAATTCACTTAATTCCCCAATCTAAATTAGAGCTCCTATTTCTTTTAATGAAAGAATATTTTTGCTGCTCTTGAAGCAAAACACTGTTTCTATAGCATCCTAGGCAGTGTGTACCAGTGTGTCTACCTTGAGACACTAACTATTAGACTGTAAGTGCCCCGTTTAAACTTTAAATCTTCCCAATTAGACTTTAAGTGCCACAACTAATCTGCTTTGTTCGTGTACCCGATACACTACACGTACCACACAAAGCAGTGATTGGCACTTAATAAATGTCTTTCAAATGAAAGAATATAATTCTAAGATATTTAAGACCGTGAAGCACAAAGCCTGATTTGTTTCAAAGGGGTTTTTCCTCTCACGCTTATTTCAGTCCATATCACAAAGCCAGTAAAAGAAGAACTCAGGGACATATTGAGGCTGTTGAAGGGTGTGATCCGGGAAATCTAAAAATTATATTATTTGGATAGGATTCCCTGGGGGTTTGGCGGGGTGGTGTTGAGTGGCAGTTTCATTCTGGAAACAACAGCTCTGATATGTCGTTATAAACCAGAGCCAACCTCTCACTCCTGCTTTCTGAGCTCCATCCACCATTGATCCATGGAGGAAACAAGTTTTTCTATTTTTTTTTTTTTTAACCAGGGTGAGGCTTAATGCTCCATTAATTCTCTGAGAGAAAATGTCCCAGGCCCCGGAGAGATGTTCCTAGGGAGGGTGGAACTTGCTACAGTCTGCACAAGAGGCCTTTAAATGCTTCTTTTCATGTTCTTTAAAAAATGGAATTAAGATGCATATTTTTTAAGATGAAAAATGACTGGCATTCTTCCCACTGAAAATGGGAAGTAATTTAATTTGTGAGTGGTTTATTTTATTTGACAGTCTTTGTACGTACTCGATTTGGTTTGTTACACCAAATTACCCTTTGATAATGGGTACACAGAATGCCAGACTCTGCCCCCCAGGTTGATTTGATAATTGGATGAACAACCATATTGTTCAAGGTTTTCATGACAATGTGGACAGAAGCTATTAGGAAAACGCCTAACCAGAAAAGGCTTCCGCTTTTTTTTTTCCACCAACCAAGTTAATTGCTACCCAGTGACCAGTTATCCCACTAGCCACTTCTCCTGAGCAACAGTGAGTTCTGTAATCATGACTGAATTCCCTGGGTGGATAAAAGGGATGTCTGAACTCTGAAGCCAATAGAAAAAGTCAGAAAATCTTCCCTAGGCAATCTCTCAGGAGAAACCATTTTTTTCCTACAACTGGAAGTTCATGGGAAGGATTCTAGTAATAACTATCATAGGGACTGTAGCCAGACTGCCATCAAGGGGAACGCCACCTCCTAGCATTTGTACAACCTTGAGCAAGTTTCACCACTTCCTTTGCTTCAAGATCCATACCTGTAAAGTGGGAAGAATATTAATACTTACCTCTTAAGATCACAGTAAGGATTCAATAACATGGTGTGCATAAAGTGCCTAGCACAGTTTGGCGAAAACTAAGCTCTCCAGAAATGTCTCATTGATAGATGTTATGTACCAAGCCCTGGGCTAAGTTTTCTCAGCAAAGCTATAGAGGAATGCTATCTGTAACATTATGGAAAAGAGCCTGGACATAGAGAAAGGCGAAGTAGGAAGCCCAGGGCCACATGGCTGGTAAATAGCCCAACCAGGATTCAAGGCCAGGTCTATATGACTCTGAAAACTCTCTAACACCATATAACTTCAAATTTTGTGCTTGTGTGCCACCTAGAAGAATTTTGAATAACCACGTACCTTCCTGAGCATCTTTCAGTAGGCAGCTAAGCACTTCCATCATAATGTTAAATACGTAACAGAAGATGTGGTTTCAGAAGTATTTTGAACATAGGCAGTTTAAAATAAAACTGTTATATCACCTTTTTAATGTGTGAAATTTAAACACCATTATAACTGGATACCATCAATATCCATTAAAAGAATAAGGAATAAACTTCTTTAAAAGTCATAACCTTACACTGTTCTTTTCTTCTTTAATTTTGTGTTTTCACTGCAACTTCCTCCAAATAAATGTTAAAAATTCTTTTTGATCATTTCTGCAACAAAAATATGTTTTTCCTTCCCCATGTATGTGTAAAGCTTTAAAATTCTCTTCTGGATTTAATTATCTCTAATATTATTAATGGGACATAATTGACCAAAACAGCATAAAACACAATTCTGATTTTGTTAGAATTTCATATTATAATTTTTTAGATTTTAATTTTATTAGAATTATTTTTTTTAGAAATCTTGTTAGAAATTCGTATTATAACGAGCTGGGTGATGGGGTCATTTGTGGGGCTCTGATTAAGGATGCCATCTGTCCCTCCCTGAAGTGTTTTCTACCATGGATAACACATCCCAGTAAGATTCAGGATGGGGAAGGTTTATCTTTCTTTTCCAAAGATGAAAATGAGAACCTTGACTGTGGGTATATCCTGACATAATTTGATGTTAGGAAGGAAAGTATATTGTTTGTTGTCGTTCAGTTGCTAAGATGTATCTGACTCTTTGTGACCCCATGACTGTAGCCTACCAGGTTCCTCTGTCCATGGGGATTTCCAGGCAAGAACATTGGAGTGGGATGTCATTTCCTTCTCCAGAGGATCTTCCTGGCCCAGGGATTGAACCCAGGTCTCCTGCATTGGTAGGTGGATTCTTCACCACTAAGTCATGGTTTCCTTTAAAACTATTTCATAAAGTTCTTAAGAAGTCATCACATTCTCCTGTTTGAAGACAGCTCCCCTGCACTGCTTAGCTGGGTAGCTTTGAAACAGGGATATTTATAGCAGGACTCAATGGCTCTCCAATCTTCAAGATGACTCACTCCCTCTTCCTTGACAATGAAGTCTGAGTGCTCTTTAACTGTTGGCTTTATCCCAAACCTACAGTAATTGTCTTTGGAGAATCACAGAAGATATTTCTTGAAGGAAATCCAGGAAACGCATGATGGCAAACATGAAATGAGGCTGAAATCTGGAACTTTCTACCCTTTCCTCCAGCTTTACCATTTAGTGCTTCTAGATGGAATGGTGTAGTCAGCCCAGACCCCACAAGGCCTTAAACCTGTGGTCCCAGAGCACCAGGGTCAGGGTTCCCTGCACCAAGGAAAAGGTGCACAGCTCCCGTCTCCTTCTTGTCTAGATCAAACAAACATGGTTTTAGCTTCCCGAAAGAGCTGGTTATGAACAAGAAGGGGTGGGTAGGGGGTTGTGTATTTTCTGCCCCCACTAAGCTTCATAAGAATACTCTGTGTGATGGCTGTCCAGCATATAGTAAATGCTTAATAAATGTTTATGGAAGGCTTTACTCTGGGGCCAGCATGTGGTCATGTCTTTGCTATGTCAAATTCGTAATTGATGGATAGCACAGAACCCCCCTAACCCCCTGGCCTGAATATATCCTATCATTCTCAGTATAGAGTAGTCTCAGTTATTGGGTTGGAGAAGGAAATGGCAACCCACTCCAGTATTCTTGCCTGGAGAATCCTGTGGACAGAGGAGCCTGGAGGGCTGCCGTCTGTAGGGTCGCACAGAGTCAGACATGACTGAAGTGACTTAGCAGCAGCAGCAGCTGTTGGGGAGGGTGGTGGGAAGCATCTGTTGAATATTGACAAGAAAATACAAGCAAACATGGATGTAAGTTGGTAGCAATTTTCGAAAGGCCCGGTCATGTCAGATATGTTGATTGTACTTCGTATGCAAGGGTATTCGCGTTTGTCTGCTGACCTCGGGCAGGCTCGACCCAAGTCTCCGAACAGCTGGGATGCACATCCTCGCACCAGTGGGCTCTTCTCTCTCCCTTCTCCATGGCTCCAACTTGTTTTCTGTTCTTGAGCTCCTGTCCAGCCATCTCTTCTCTCTCCGACTCTTGCTTTGAATCTGTCAACTTATAGAGGCTCTGGAGGTTGCCTTGGTGAGCTCAGCTGTGGTTTTTCCTCTGTGAACAGCCCTCACCTCCCGCCCCTCCCCTGCTGTGCATTTTCACAGCTGTCATGTCAAGTCGGGGGGCCTCGGGGGCTCCCAGGATTCTGCTCCCCTTTCGCCATGTGTCCCTAAAGGGGCCTTTGTGACGTGCTGACATCCACTTAGGTGCCACAGAAGACTGTGATGCGTCACCACCATGGTCACCGAATGAACCAGGTGACAGCGACATTCATTTTGTTGGTAAACGATTCTGAGAAGGGAAAGATGGTCTTGTGTTTCCCAAGAGGAGAGGCGGGAAAGATAATGAGAAAGATGTGGAGGGAGGTAGACTGAAAGGTGGGTAGAGTCTACGGCCATAGCACCCTGAACACGCCCGATCTCGTCTGAAAGATGGGTAGAGAGAAACAGAAGGTGGGGAGAAGGAAGGGAGGGAGGATGAGGAAGGGGTTTCCTAACAGGGAGGGGTCAGTGTTGGGCAGCTAGTGATCCTCCTACCCCCACAGTGGTACCTGTGACCCAGCCCCGACGTCTGACCTTCCATCTCCTACCACTGCCCTTTCCTGCTCACTCCTCTCCAGCCACAAAGGCTCCTCTCTGTTTTTTCCATTCTCTGAGTGCATTCCAACCTCAGGGCCTTTGCACTTGCTGTTTCCTCTGCTTGGAGTGCTCTTCTCCAGAGCGCCACACGGCTGCTGACCTCCCTACATTCAGCTCTCAGCTCAAATACCCCGCCCCCAAGGGAGGCCTTCCATTCCCACTCCACTCCATCAGTTCTCCATCCCCTCCCCAAGCTCAGGCTTTTCTTCATGTCTGATATGGAGGAAGGCTTTATTTTGCATTTTGAGTGAATGACAAAACCACTGCACGCGCCCATGCCCAGAAACCCATGGGATCACATTCTTGAACCTTGTACTTTGCTCCCTCCCTTTTGATCTCTGCCCATCTGGTCTCTCCAGCTGGAGCACTGATCCCTCTCCTCCCCGTCCCCTGCTTTGACCTGGTAGATTCCCACAAACCCATCACCTCCTGCTTGATCAGTAGTCCTCTCCTTTCTGAGGTCTCCCTTGAGCTCCCCAAGCAGATACAGCCCATTTAGCTGACACTGCCCTGGGCAGTGCCGGCTGACCTCCGTTACAGCCCAGACTCCCTACACTGAAACATCCACGAACTCACTTGTCTCTCCCACACACCCGAGCGTGCCTCTCCAGGCCCAGAGGACAGAGCAGCCAAGGACTTAGACTCCAGAATCAAGGAGTGCCAGGCCTGAGTCTGAGCTGTGTGACTTTATACAGATTGTTTAACCTCTCTGGTCATTTCCTCATCTGTGCAGCAGAGATCATATTCATCAAGCTAAATCATAGGCTATTGATGAGGATTCGCTGATGAACTGCCTAAGAGTTGCCTGACTTTATAAGCAGTAAGCTGGGTCAGAAGATGGTGAGTGGAGGGTGTGTCTTGTGAGGTAGGGTAGGGGTAGGGGCACAGAAGACCTCTCTCAAGGGGTGATCATTGAACAGAGCCCTGAATGATGTGGGGAAAGGAGCTCCAGCATTCTCTGGGGTTCTCCACATTCCACTAATATCCCAGCTGAGATAGATGTCTATGAGCCTCATGGCAGGTGAGATAGACTCTGAGGCTGCTCTCTCGGTCTGTGAAACTTTATTTGGTGGATACTCTAACACAGCACCAGTTGTCTTGACAACCAAGCTGGGTTGCTTATGTTTTGCAGTCATGTTCAGGTCAATGAGCTGAAACTGAATCAGGGTCGGGGAGGAGTATGGGGTGCCTAACGAGGGGCAAGGATTCCAGCAGCACAGTCCAGGGCCTCCTACAGCCTCCAAGGGCCAAGGCTGGCCCCATTCTCATTTGCAAGCCTAGTGAAGCACCAGCCTTGTCTCAGGGGGGTCTCTCCCCATGGCCACTGCCAAGATAGTGCTGAAAAGAGGGTGTGGACTACCAGGTGAAGGTCCTGGCTTGATCCTGGAGTTAGTCTGGTCCTGTGGGAAACAGCTTAGGCACCTGGTATGGGGACAGAGGACGCGATAGGATGAATGGCAGAAAGCCAGGTTGTGCTGGCAACCCCTACCAGGTGACCATGGACATGGCAAATCACCTCTGGGGTTCCTGACTTCCTCATCTGCAGAATTCAGGAACTGTCTGTGGTAGTTGGTCTCAAACTTTCCTTATCCATAGTTACTTAAGCAAGATGTGAGAATCCAAACACATTACTAAGAATGATGAAGGTCGTAAGGCCTAGACACCATGGCCTCCCACTGTGCGCCCCCCAACACACAAATATACATGTGACAGCCTTGAAAGAGGCTCCAGGGGTCCTTCCAAGATTCAGTGTTTGTGGGAATGAATCATCCAATCATGCAGTGGATGTGAGTCAATGTCACATCCATATGACACAGAGTCCTTCCAAAGTGTTAGGCTGAACCACGTGAAATTACTGAGATCTGACAGTTTTTGACTTGCAGAAGTGCATTTTCATATTTCATCCTAAGTGTTTGTTTTGCAGCAGTGGTTCTGTGGAACCACTCAGGAACCACAGTGTCCCAGTTCAGCCCCGCTCCTTCCTCTCTGTGTGATGTCAGAAAGGATATTTCACCTCCCCCCATAAAATGGCAAACAAGGAATCTTCCTCGTGAGGTCGGCTACTGAGAGGGCTGAAGGGCAGGGGTGCTATAACTCAGTGACTGCTACTATAGGAAGCCCCCCCTGATCTTACAGGGAAGACCCAAATGAGTGCCCATGGGCTGAACTCGGGGAGTTGTATCCCACTCTTCTCCCTGCCTGGCCCCAGAAAGAGCATGTGTATCCAGAGCATAAAGGAAACACAGTCCCAGCGGGGTTTCCTCACTGGTCATCCTGTCCAGTTGGTAAGCTTGAACCACCTTACCTTCTTCTTCCTCCGTTTGACAGGGTGTCCCTGGGCAGTGGATAGCCTTGACTTGGCCGTGGGGAGGGTGTTGGGATATCACCAGTGATGTCTGTCGCCTGGCTTATCAGGGCAGAGCATTAGCACTCCCTCCCCAGACACCTACCCGGAGCTCCCCCGTTAAGTGCTACATCATGGAGTATGTCAGCCTGAATTAGCAGGCAGGCCTGTCACATGAAGCCGAAGCTCTGAGCTGGCAGCTCCCACTTGGTAATGGCTGTTGATCCTAGCTGTCATGTTCCTCCCCCAATTGCTGCAGCCACAGGAAGCCTGTGCAGACAGTGAGGGTAATGAAGGAGGCCCAGGGAAGAGTTTAGGCAAAGCCCCAGGAAGTCCTCACAGATTCCATTGCTTCCCTAGCCCTGGGGAACCTGCTTTCAGTGCCACTACCTTGGGGAGATGGGCGGGGGTAGGGGAGCACAGAGCTCAAAAGCTCCAGGTAGGGAATTCCTTTGTGACAAACCTCAAAGCAGGGCATGTATCTCTGAAAGCACATGGAATAGCCACTGTATTCAAACGCCATGAACACCTCCAACTCCAAATTGAGATTTCTAGAGGCAGCTTAATCGCAGAATCCTATGACTACCACTACCATTATTACTACCCATAATTCTATCAACTCCATACATTCTATGGGCCCTGTGCTCACATCCCTTACAGAGCATTTATCACTTCCTACTGTATATAGTATCTGAGTGTGGTGTGATAGTGGGAAAAGCACTAGCTTTGCAGTCAGATAGACTCTGCGATCAAATTGTGACTATGCCTCCTACAGCTGAGCAACTCTGGGCCAGTGACTTAGCTTCTCTGAGCCTGAGTTTTCTCTTTATCCTAGTACTTTGTACTACTAGTATCTATTTCACAGAGTTGTCAAAAGAATTCCCTGAGGTGGTGGGTGAAGGATGACTGACACAGAGTCAGTGCCCAATAAATATTTGTGGGAGAGTTTCTCAGGCACTTTTCTTACCCATTACAAAGCCTTAACTCAGACATACCTTTAATTGATGTTCAATAGTATCAATATATCACCTTCTTTTTCAAAGGTCTACTTCATTCATCCTCTATAATTTGTTCTCCCCACTACATCAGGAATTATCTCACAGAAACTCTGATGCTCATCATATCAAAAATCATTGAAAAATCTTTTGATTTCTTTCCATTTCTCTTGGGCTGGTGGGCTACGGTCCATGGGGTCACAAAGAGTCAGACACAACTGACTAACACTTTCACTTTTTGCTTTCATTTCTCTTAGGGTGGTGGCAGAAGTCCCTTTGGGGTCTGCCTCTTACCTACCCCGTCACTTCATCTCCCACCATGGTTCTCATCACTCTGTCTCAACTACGTTGACCCACTGATCTTTCTTTCTTGCGTTACCCTCACATATCTTTGCACATGCTCTTTCTGCTGACTGGGACATTCTTCCTTCCCCTCCTGGCCTAGTAAATCCCTTCTCATTCTTTAAGTCATCCAATTCATACTTCCTCAGCAAAACCTCTCCAGACCTCCCTGACCAGGTGAAATCCTTCTTTGTGCTATTTCCTCTCCTTCTGGGTGCTTACTACATTTTATTTTATTATTTTTTTATTTATTATTTATCTTTATTTTTTTATATTGTAACAAATTCAGGAAAGACGTTTTTCTTTACATTATTGTGTTGGTTTTGCCATACATTGACATGAATCCCCCATGAGTATACGTGTTCCCTTTCCATAACCCCCCCTCCCACCTCCCTCCCGAGTCCATCCCTCTGGGTCATCCCAGTACACCAGCCCTGATCACCCTGTGTCATGCATCAAACCTGGATTAGTGATTCATTTCACATATGATAGTTGACATGTTTCATTTTATTAAGAGATGATTTCGTACCTGCCTCCACCATCTGGGCCAGCCAGATGAAGGCAGGTGTCTGGTTTGGTCCCCAGTTGAACGTCACCCCCGCCCCCCCACACCAGGACCTTGTACAGAACTCAAGAAAATGTTGTTGAAAGGGTGAATAGGCGATTGAACTGAAGGGCAAATCATCTCAGCAGATCCCAACCACCCTTCATGATAAGTAGGGCACAGTGGATATTTCGGATAGCATAACCAGAGCACAGAAGGGGCAAGATAACTGCCCAGGGTCACACGGCCTGTCAGTGAGGGGTGAATTTGTGGTCAGACCAGCTCTCTTAGTTTTTGCCTTCCCTGGGCCTCTGCTATAGAACCATCATCCGCAACAAGGTAGAGGGCTTGTTAAGACTTTCTGTCCCATCCCACTCCTGGTTTCTGAAGGATCCCTGGTTCTTCCTACATCCACATCTCAAGCTTCTCTGATTTCCAGGATATCCAGTGCCATATTTGTATAGGATTCTGTGTTTCTTCTGAATCCTTCATTTAACTTATTTTTTTAAAGATTTTTGTGATGTGGACCATTTTTTAAATCTTTTTTGAATTTGTTACAATATTGCCTCTGTTTTATGTTTTGGGTTCTTTTGGCCACAAGGCATGTGACATCTTAGCCCCTCAACCAGGAACTGAACCTATACCCCCTGCATTAGAAGGTGAAGTCTTAACCACTGGACCACCAGGAAAGCCTCTTGTGTGCAAAACTATTTAACTGTCTGATTCTTTGACCCATAAGAAGGTAACAGTTGTTCACATATTCTCACTCATTCATTCAGCAAATACTAAGTATCCTTTATATACCAGTAAGATGACCATATAATTTATTGTCCAAATGAGGACAGTTTTGACATGAAAGTGTACATTGCCTTGTTGATATACAGGTTAAACCAAGGTCTTCCCAGATAAAACAATGGGTTCCCTATGTTTTAATGACTGATTTGGGCTACTAGAATCGGTGGTTATATGCTTTCCCAAAAGTCTTTTAAAAAGATTGGAGGTAGAACCAGGATGGGGCCTAGGCTCCCAAAGCCATGAAGACTAAATTTTAATCTCAGTTAAACTATAAACATTTCTAAAAATTCTACAACTTCCTTTTAAAAATAGATTTCATGTTTTAAAAAACAATCAATCTGGAACAACATCTCTGGCAGCTAATCACCCCACAGTGGGTTCAAAGTTCCCCTGAGAGGAGACCTCTTGAAAAAAAAATCTTAAGAGTTTATAGAGGATGAAATTGCCCATCAGGGCTAAGGGATGGTGACATTTTTAAAAAAGAGTGAAACTTAAAGGCATCAAAGGGAATAGGAATAGCACGTAATAGGAATAGGAACAGCATATAACAGTCTCTTTCTCCAGCTTAGATCTCCTTCGATGTGATGTGGTCGTGATTTTGTGTGTGATAATGAAGGACATAAACATGCACACTCTTTCCTAATAAAGAGCTTTGGTTCTGAAGCACTTTGTTTCTCTTGCATCCCAGGTGCCTGTCCTGAGACCCATGGACCTGATGGTGGAGGCCACCCCGCGAAGAGTATTTGCCAACGCGCACACATATCATATCAACTCTATATCAGTCAACAGCGACTATGAAACCTACATGTCAGCTGATGACCTGAGAATTAACCTATGGAACTTTGAAATAACCAATCAAAGTTTTAGTATCCTTTCTTTGGGGCCAATAACCAGCTGGCTTGAATCAAGACTATTCAGGTATGAGCAAACTTGGGAGGAAATGGAATAGAAAGGGGCCATCACTATCGAAGACTTAGCACTTGTGGAGAACTGTTCCCTTTTAAACTATATTGGCATCTGTGATACTCTTTCGTCCAAAGTTAAGGGAGGTATTGAATTGCAAGTAGTGAATCAGGGCTACCTTTGGCTTAGAACACTGAATCACTTCCTTTATACAGAATCATTTGTGTGTCATGAATTAGAACTAGATTTGACTTTATCAGCTATAAGACCAGACCCTAGAGTTCAGTGTAAGATTTCTTCCTCTTGTTGATGGATTCACAAATGGCCTGTATCTACATTATGGACCACAGATACACAGGAGATGGTTTTCACTGTCTCATAATAATGAAAGTAATAGTGGATTTGTTGAATTTCAGGCACTGCTCTGGGAACTTAACATATAGAATCTCATTTTGAAAAGTGTACATGTCATAATTGTCCAGCTTAATGAATTTTCACAGGCAGAGGACTCCGGTATAAGTAACATCTAAATCAGAAAATCAAACTTTATTAGTGAGGCTCATGTCCCCATCATTCTTCAGTCTCTTCTTGCCAATAGTATATTGAATATAATAACCCTATATTGAAATTATTATTATCTTCTGTTCAGCTCAAATTTAGAGAAATCAAGACAACTACTGAGTGAGTCTATGACCCAGCATTCTCATCCTACTATGTTGACCCTATATTTAATATTAAAATCAGTATTTATTCAGCACCTATCATGTGGTCCATCCCACTACAGACCTGACTCTTCACTTGAATTCCCAATCTTAATGATTTCACCACCCAGGCAGCTGAGTAACTGATTTAAGAGTCAATATTGATCCTTTCTCCCAGTTACGAGCCTCTCCACCCCCCAACCCAATTTGTCCACAAGCCCTGCCTTTGCTTCCTCTCAAATCAACTCATCTCCCTCCATCTCCACTCCTGCCAACCCACACTAGTACCAGCCATGGTTCTTTCACCTTTGTGACTGCAATAATCTACTCTCTAGTTTCTGTTCTTTCTCGCTGTCCTACACAAGACATGTCCCACATAATAGAGTGGGCCTTTCAACATGTAATTCATGTATCATTCCTCCCAGCACTGGAACACACTGGTAGTTTCCTTTGGTCCAAGTTCTTAATCTTGGGCTGTAAGACTTCACATGATCGTGGCCCTGCTCCTTCTTTAGTATCTTGTCATGCCACTCTCCCCTAGGTCATTCTTCTTCAGCTACCTAACCTCTTTTCTGTTCCTCGGTAATGCTTGTTCTTCCTTCCATTCTCTGCATTTGTTGTTCCCTCTTCCTGGAATACTTTGCCCCCAGAGTCCACAGGGCTAGCTTTTTACATGTCATCATATAGACTTCAGTCTCCTGTCTCCTCCTCAGAGGCAATTCCTCCCACTAACTCCCAAGTAACCCCCAATAACCTTCTATCCCCATTAACTTCATAACACATGTCACTATTTGTAACTTTTTTTTAACTTGTGTATTTCAAGTTTACCTGACTTTGAATGTGAATTTTATGAGAGAAGGAACTTTGTATGATCCATTCCTGTATCCCAGTACAGGATAGAATATTCTGACATCCAGAAAGTACCATTTTGATTGGACATGTCAAGTTTGAAATACTAGTAGGTCATTAAGTGGAGATAATCCATTAGATAATTGATAATGAAATAGAATCTGGCAATTTCACCATAAGAGTATATTAGTTATAGTAAAGCTCTGAAGGTTCTGATATGAAATAGAGTCCATAATGGCTCAAACATATAAAATATGATTTCTCTTGTAAAGTCCAATGTTGCTGATCTCCATCAGCAGGCAGCCTCCTCCAATCAGTGATTCAGAGATTCAGGTTCTTTCCGTCTTGTGTTTCCCCAGTGTTACCATGCCTTATCTGCATCTGTAGAGCAAAAGAGGAAGATGGAGTAGGACCACACAAAGGAGACTCCTATGAGCCAGGTTCTAAATTAGTATGCATTCCATGAGCTAGAACTCAATCACATGACTGCCTCTAACTGAGGCAGGCTAGGAAATGTAGTATAGCTCTTGTCCATAAATAAAAAGACCTGGTTTAGGTGCACAGTCACCTGGTCTCCACCACAGAGGAATCTCCCCAGGCTTTTCAGGGAAGGCAGCTATAAGCCAGTGGTGGGGATTCTGGAGACTGAGAACTGACCATTAAGACCATGACTGACATCTTTTGTTGATCACAGAGCAGATGGGACATATTGTCTGAGCCTAGGAGAATCTGCCCGCAGATTTTGCCTGGAAGTGCAGCTGCTAACAGAGCGAGTGTGGGGGGTGGTTCCCTGTCTGCCTTGACATCTATTCCAAGAGCCAGAAATCTGTTCAGGCTCAGCTGCTGTCACTCTGAGCTCCTGCTGTCCCCAGTCTAGGTGACATGTTTTCCGAATTTTGCCTCTAGGGCTTCAAGAGGGAGCGAAGTTTCTTTAGGCACTTTAGGAGACAGATGCCTTGGAGAGAATGCATAGGGGAAATATTAATAGCACAGTTGAGGTTATATTCTGCAGATGTGTGACAGCCTGCCAGATGCTGGCATACCAATGAGCCCATGCCATTCACCCTTAAAGCAGCCATATGTAAAATAATCATTGTCATCATGAGAATGATGATAACTGATATCTATATAGTTATTTTCAACCAAACCGCCCTGAGCACTGAGCAGACTATACAAACTGGGACCCTTTAGCTTGTTGTCTCTGAAGTGCAGCCGCCTCTGGGGTAGGAAGCAGCCATCATTCAAAGCAGCCTTGGAAAAGCACCAACCACCAGACAGGTCTTCTTAAATCAGATGTTGTTTAGTGTCATTTCCACGTTGATTCTTATCCACTGAAAGGGCGGAAGAAACATGGTTCTGAATAGAAAAGTGCGGGATTCCCAAAGTATGGTATCAGTAACCCTGACATGGGAGGCAAGCTGCTTCTAAATACTATGTGGATGCTTTTTGTGTTCATAATTAAGTAGTTGTGACAATGAATATTATAAAATACAACATGGGATATATCATATCCTATGATATCACAGATACTGAAAAGTCCATTTAAATTAGGTGCTTAGCTGTAAAGAAAACTACCAGTAGCCATTCAGGCAAGTAGTGTCACAATGTGGTTTTCTAAAGTCATAGCTTCCAGTGACTAGCATTTGGTGTGACGTTGGCCTTGTGCTTGAGAACCCAGTCTTTGGTGTCCGACAAGCCTCAAGTTCTCACCCAGCTCCACTGCTCGCTGGCTGTGTAAGCTTTAACACGGCTCTTAACTTGGCCAAGTCTCTACATCGCGATCTGTAGAGAAGAGCTCTGTCAAAGAGGATTGTTTGAATTTTGTAAAAGGTGTTTATAAACATGCACATATACTCATACATATGCATACATATGTGTACATGAACGTTTAGGGCAGTACCTTGCTAAGTCAATGATCAGTGAACAGGGACCACCCCAATCATAATTATGTTATTAGTTATTTTGTTGTATTTCTTTTTACTGCATTGGGTCTTTGTTGCTGCGCTCAGGCTTTCTCTAGTTGTGGCGAGTGGGGATTCTTCAGTTGTGCCACATGAGCTTCTCATTGCGGTGGCTTCTCCTGTTGCAGAACATGGGCTCTGGGCACATGGGCTGCAGTAATTGTGGCTCATGGACTTTTGAGCACTGACTCAGTAGTTATGGAGCATGGGCTTAGTTGCCTTATGGCATGTGGGGGTCTTCCCAGACCAAGGATCAAACCCGTGTCCCTCGTTTTGGCAGGTGGAGTTCTTAACCACAGGACCACCAGGGAAGTCTACAGTCATAATTATTGTTGAAAGTAAGAGGAAACTAGAAAAGCTGAGTGTTGGGAGGGTAGATTCTCTTCTGTTTAATTTATTATCTGGGTCTTCTCAGTTCTATACACCCCCTTCAGTTCTGCTGTTCGGTGTTCTTTGCAAGCTGTTGCTCATTATACCCTAGTTATCAGATATCTGCAAGGTCTCTGAGGCCCAGGCCTTGTGTTTAGCACTGAATCAGGGGGAGACATTCCTAGCCCTATGGCACCTAGTCTTGAGTCCTCTTCCTTCTATCCGTAGTCAGCCTGTCCCTGTTTTGTGTAACAAGTTCTGGCATAACATGGTCAGACTTTGGCCTTAATGGGTTAACTACATCAGGACAATAACAATTCATTTCTATATCAGTGGTTTTCTAGGGTAAAAGGCAGCCCAACTTTTCAATAAAGGAAGGATGTTTCTTAATTATGAAAAGTATGATATACCTAGGATCCTTTGAACTCTGTTCTCAGTTCTAAGAAGGAGTGGACTCTAGGCACCTACCTAGTCCATTTTGGAACCTATTAAATAAATCTGTATCGAGTAAAAGTAATGATACAGCCCTCCACAACTATATACTAAGACCTAGTTTGTGCTATGCACTGCATTAAGCCAGGGGGATACAAGAATAAAAAGAAACAAATTTTCTGCCTTTAGAATGACATTAATCAAATAATCACACTAATGAATACATAATTGCAAACTGAAGTAAATCCTGCAAAGAAAGGAAATATTTGGTGAATGCATTTTTTAAAACCTGATGTAGACTAGGAAATAAAAGAAGGCTTTGCTGAGGAACTGATTGTTGAGTTGAGGTTTGTAAGAAGGTGAGCATGAGCCATCTTGGCAAAGGTCAGTCCATTATGCGCACAGGTCCTGTGGCAGGAGGGGTCATGGTTTGTTGGTGGAACTCAGGGAGGTCCGGGGAGCCATGTAAATTTGTAAGCAAGGCTGGACACATGAGCAAAGGACATGCCTTGTGTAGGCCCAGTCTCTAGGCATGAGACAGAGGATCTCTCTGGGAGAGACCAACTCCGGGGTGATTCATCTCTGAATTGGTCTTTATCACCCCTCTGCATCACCCTCACTTGTCAACTGAGCAGAGGTCCTTTTGGATTTTGATTCCCTGATCATACCCACGTTTGGCTTCTCATTTCTGTCACTCCCTAGTACCATGGACAGCAGCCTTCCTTTTAACCCAATAGACTTTTTCTGGGCAGGCTTTGAGGGAAGCTATGGGGTTTCCCTGGAGAAGGCAATGGCACCCCACTCCAGTACTCTTGCCTAGAAAATCCCATGGATGGAGGAGCCTGGTAGACTGCAGTCCATGGGGTCGGTAAGAGTCGGACACGACTGAAGCGACTTAGCAGCGGCGGCACCAGCATGGGGCTTCCCAAATTTCTCTCCCTTGCTGCTGTTGCAGCTTTATCCCATGGCTTAATGCAGTGCCTAGCACCAACTAGGTGCTCAGTGTATAGTTGCCAAGGACTGTATCTTTACTTTTACTTGATATGGATTTATTTAACAAGTTCCATAATGGACTAAGTAAGAGCCCAGGGTCAGCTCCTTCTTAGTCCTGTCCAAAACTGCACATATCAATCTGAGTCTGACATTTAGTGTAAAAGCAGAGCATCCCTCCCGATGACACGTCCGGCATATTGGCACGTGTGTGCTACAGCAGCCCCTTCCCTGCCATATTAAATGTCGCCTTGGTGGATTTTCCCAGGCCTGGTGCCTTGCTTGTGTGGTTGCTAACCCTCTGCATCTGAAACCAGATCTAGGGCTTTGGGGGACTAGGGATTTCTCTGCCCTTTGAGCCTCATGTTATCAGGAGAAAGGATGAGAAAGCAACTCTGCAGACTTCTTCTGGGGCTCCTTGAATTTCCTTGGAGTTGTGTCACTTAGTAGTTGGGAAGGCAGACTCTAGAGTCAGATTCACTGGATTTGAATCCAGCTTCTTCTCCTAAAAGCTGTGACCTTGACAAGTGTTTTAGCATTTCTCTGTCCTTCAATTTCCTCATCAGTTAATGGGGATAATAGAAGGTTATTGTGAGGTTTAAATGAGGTAGTCATTAAAGTACTTAGCTGAGTGCCTGGCACAAAGTGAAGACTATAAACAGTAGCTTTTATTGTTGGGGGCATATTTCAAGCCCCCTTTTCTTCTTACCCTGGATCCCATTCTTGTTGCTTGGATTCCATTCTCTCCTAAGAAAAGCACAGGTTAAATGATCCAAACTGAGGTGGTGCAGAGGTAAAGAATCTGCCTGCCAGTGCAGGAGACACAAGAAATTGGGTTTGATCCCTGGGCTGGGAAAATGCCCTGGAGGAGGAAATGGAAACCCACTCCAGTATTATTGCCTGAGAATCCCATAGACAGAGGAGCCTGGTGGGCTACAGTCCGTGGAGTTGCAAAGAGTTGGACACAACTGAGTGACTGAGCACACATGCATCCAGGCCTGGTATCTTGGCCTATTGACCTACTGTGAGTTTTCTGCATCTTAAAAAAAAAAAAAAAAAACCTTTCCTAAAGAAGGCTGCTAAGTCACAAGAGTAAATTAAAGTAAAACCCAGAAACATTTAAAGATTTTTATTTTATTGGAATATAGAGTTGATTTACAATGTTGTGTTGGTTTCTGCTGTACAGCAAAGTGAATCAGTTATACATATACATACATCTACTCTTTTTAGATTCCATTCACATATAGGTAATTACAGAGTATTGAGTAGAGTTCCCTGTAGATAGCTAATAAGAACTCATCAACATTTACTGAGCACTTACAGTGTGCACTGGAGATGCCAGGATGAATAAAAAATGCATCCTTGATATCATGGTCCTTGTAATCTAGAGGGAGGATGGATTCAACCAGAGAAGCAAAACCAGTAGGAGAGGGTATAT
This sequence comes from Antilocapra americana, assembly GCA_007570785.1. NCBI lineage: Eukaryota > Metazoa > Chordata > Mammalia > Artiodactyla > Antilocapridae > Antilocapra > Antilocapra americana. The sequence continues at coordinate 6,195,145 of ML661893.1, forward strand.
GTGGGTGTGTAGAGAGAGAGAGACAGGTTGACGTATTACAATGAATTAGCCTTGCAAACCAAGTCTGTAAGGCCAGCAGTCAGGCACAGAAAGACCACAAGAAGCTGGAACACCAAAGGCAGGAACACCCCAGGCCACGGTCACATATGGCCATCAAGATGGAAGATTGAGAGGGAAGGGAGAAAGGGGTCTTTCCTCAAGGAAGACCTAAACCTTGGTTTAAATGCCTTCCAACAGATTAGTTCAGGCCCACCCAGGATAACCTCCCTTATGAGTCAATTAAAGTCAACTGACTCGGGCCTTTAACCAGGTCTGCAGAGTCTGTTAAAACAGCACGTAGATCACTGTTTGAACACTGGGAGAACCTGTGTGTGTGTGCAGAGTGGCTGCTTTCTCTCTTTTGTCCCTCAACTCACCCGAGAGAATGAACCTTGTTACCCCTCCACAACCACTAACACAAAGCTGCCAAAGTGAGCATGTGGACGGAGGTTACAGACAGGTAACCATACCAGGGAGGGTGAGACTGACAGGTTTTGGGTGGCGGGGGGGCGCCTCTGTGATGTAGCAGGTGGATTGCATCATTTCCTGTAGTTTTCTTCCTCTCTTTGTTGATAAATTCACAAGTTCAAAGACATTTAAAATGAGAGTTAGGTAGTAACTGGCCACAGCATTTGAGATTAAAATCTAGGCCTGTTGTTTGTTGTTTAGTCGCTAATCATGTCCGACTCTTCGCGACCCCGTGGGCTGTAGCCTGCCAGGCTCCTCTGACCATGGGATTTCCCAGTCAAGAACACTGGAGTGGGTTGCCATTTTCTTCTCCAGGGATCTTCCAAACCCAGGGATTGAACATGCCTCTCCTGCATTGAAGGTGGATTCTTTACCACTGAGCCAGCAGTGAAGCTCCAAATCTAGGCCTGTCTCACTCTTAACATTCCAGGAAAATGCTCTCTCTCACAGTATCTTAAGTGTATTCCTAGAGGCACGGTCAAGGTGCTATAGATCCATAGGTAGGAAGGATCATGAAAGAAGGGCTGGAACATTTCATACAGAAAGTAACACTTGGATTGGCCTTTGAAGGAAGTGTTGAGTATTTTCTAATGGAGAAGTTTTCAAGCTGTGTGTCACATGAATAGGAAAAGAGGCTGTGGTTATGGGACCTTCGAATACCCCCCACCTGCAGTTGTAAAGGACATCTTATCCCGTGCCTTTTGCAGCTCAACATGTGTGCAGAAGCACCTCATAGGGCGCCATGTGTCTCTGTCGGTCCTCTCATAGTGAGCCTAGCAATTGGCAAAGCCCTCTATGGATATTTGCTCATTGGCTTTTTTTAAGCTCTTTAGAGAGGAAGATCCCTTGGAGTCCTCTTTGGGGATTTTCAGTGTGTTACCATCAAGCAGCAAGTCCTTTCTGCTGATAAGATCTGGATGGCTTGTAATCACTGCTTTATATCCAAAGATTAAATTCAGACTTTGGAATAAAGACTTCAAATAAACTCATGCCCCTAAAACAGAATCTGGCTCCAATATGCTCAGTTTTCAAGGTCATGATAAGGCTATTCTCCACTTTCAGTACTGGCAGACTTGAAGCGCTCTTTGAAAAGCCTCAACTGCTTTTGAACATGGGTGTCTTACCCAGGTAAATCCAGAGTCCAGTCTCTGACTCGACAGGCAGGCTGGCCTCCTGCTGGGCTCTGCTATGAGTAGTTGGCTTAGAAAGAAAGAGGAGGGAAAAAAACTTCTCAGTATCAGCAAAATTAGCAGAGATAAAGACAGAAGCATATGAGAATATCTTCAAAAACTCACAAACCTAATGCATATAAAAGTTATCTTTGAAAAAATACATGTTTTCTTTGAAAGTTGGGATTATTCAATCCACTGCAAAAACATTTAATAAGTAACTTTTTCTCCACTCTCTTATTTGATCATCAGAATTTCTCAGACTAACAGAGTTTACAAAATGATACCAATTCAAAGGCAAAGAAATTGAAATCCTGAGGGAGAGAAAATTACTTTCCCATATCTTGGAGCAAAATAGAGTTAGAAACAAAATGAATTCTAATCTTTTGACCCCACTTGTTACAATTGCAGTATTTATCACAATATTGTCTTCAGCTTTACCCAGAGATGAGGTTCCTGGTTTCTCAACAGTCTCATAGATGGTTCTAAGCCAAGGAAACTACTTTATTCACTGTTTGTTTTCTTGGTTTAATAATACAGATTTATTGTGGAGATTATAAAATGACCTATAATCTCACCACCTAATTTTGTGTATATACAAGGAATTTACATCACATTTTTAATGCTGGTTAATTCCTCAATAGGGCTCAGAAAAATAAGGAAATTTTTTAAATTATTAATTTATCCAGGAAGTCTTCTTCTGTTCAATCTAGGGTCACACACACACACACACACACACACACACACACACACACACACACATGTGCACACATACACACTGCCCATTCACACATATATACTTACTCCCTTCCCTGTTTTGTCTATTTAGCAGTTATTACTACCTAATAAACTATATACTCTATTTATTTATCTTGTTTACTGACCATGTTTCCTTCTAGAACATAGGCTCCATGGTTCAGGGGATTTTTTGATCTGCTGTGGTCACAGCTGTATCTCCTATGCGTGGAATCTATCCCTGGCAGATTCTTTGTGAATATTTATGAAATATATGAAGGAACAAATGAATGAACCCAAGCTAGCATTATTAAAGGATAATTTAATACTAACCTTAAAATCAAATCCCCCATAAGATATGACTATTTTCTTCCATTCTGTTCTCTCTCTCCCATTCTTTTTACATGGCTGTGATAAGACTGTATATGTTTTGTATCTAACTTATCTCACCTAAAATTATACATATGTATAATAAGCATTAAAAAATCTTGTTTTTCAATCTTAAAATAGTACAACTTCATTAAAAGAAAATGTAGAAATGAAAAAACTGATAATTGAAAAGACATTCATAGACCCACGCCAGTAGAACTATTTGGTATTTTTGCCTTTTAGGCCATCAGTTTCAGAGTATAAATTTTAAATGACATTATGGTCACACTATAGATAGAATTTTTCCTGCAAGTTGTTTGACAGGCTTGGCATTTCACGGCATAAACAATTTAATGATATCAACCAGAATTTACTCAATCATTTCCCTATTTCTGTGTATTAAGGTTGTTGTCAGTCTTTCTCCTTTTAATGTTTCTATAGACTTGTTTATAGAAAACTTTTCCAAATTTGGGATCAAGGAAATGACTCTTGAATGGCCCCCATCTCCCCTTGAGTATCCTGCCATAACCCTCTTCATCTCCTTACCCCACCACTGATGTAATTTATGGCCTTGGCTTTTTATTTGTTTGAAGCTGATCCCTTAAGAGGTGACCTCCTAGTGTCTTCAATTATTATTTTAAATGATGCCTTAGGCCATTGCCTGGCACAGCAGTGCCCTCTCCTTCCCACCTCCTGCCTTCCAAGCATGGAGCTCAGCTGCCAAACTGGCTGTGCCCCCTCCCATCCCCAGCACTGCCTCCCAGCAGAGAGGCATATTAACCCCTTTTGTTAGCAGAGGTAATTTGCCTGGGCTCAGCATTAATAAGGAATGCCATAAGCGGTTGGGGTCAGGATGAACAGATCTGTCAAGCCCCAGGGTTAATTTAATAGCAATCTGTTGGCTGTCTGCCTTGTATATTAGCCGTGAATCCATTGCTGTGTTTTGCCTTTGCTGTTTAGTTCTTTGGGACAACAGGGAAATAATTTGGATAGAGAGCTCTAAAAGATGAGGAAGAGAAAATTGACTGTCAACATGCATCATTCCATTTCCAAGATAATACAGGGAGCCAGGCATTACTCCTTTCCTTTCTCTTTCCCTCTCAACATGAAGGGCACAACCACACATGAACTGTGTAAGGAAAAAGACTGAGTTTACCGATGATGCATGTAAAATATGCTCTCTTGTCATCCCCACATGCCATTGAATTTTTGGAAACTAGACTCCTCCTAAATGTTTCTAGGACTCAGAAAATCCTCCAGCAGTTAACAATTCAAGAAATCCTTTATCATGTTTCTGTCTCAACTTACAGTTCCTAAAAAAAAAAAAAAAAGAAAGAAAGAAATCACATCAGAGAACACAGAAGTCCTAGGTGAGATGCTGGGTCCAAATTCTGGTTCTGAAAAATGTAGTACCCAGAGTGGTGGGTGAGTTGAGTGAGCACCAGTTCCAAGCAGAATCCCTCTCAGATAGGCCAGGGGAGTTTCGCTGGGAAAGGCTGGCTCTGGGGGGCCATTCATCAGTGAAGGAGGATGGTGTGGTCAGGAACCAGGCTCTAGAGTCGAGCAAACCTGGGTTCAGATCCCAGCTCTACCCGCTACCATCATATAACATTAAGTAGCTTACCTCAGTCACTGTTTCCTCTGCTCAAAAACAAGTCTATTAATAATATTAGCATCAGAAGGATAAGGTGAAGATCAAATGAGACAGTGCATGGCACTCGATGAACATTGGCAACTGCTTTTTATTTTTGTATTATCTTCCTTGTTGTCCTTATCATCACAATTACTAAAAAGAGGATTGAAGTCATGGCTTTTCTCCTGAACCCCACAAATTCAGACCCAAAGAAGCACTCTATTTAGTCACAAGGAAGATGCTTGGGTGTGAGGGATGGTGGGCAGGCTTGGAGGTCCAGGATGGATGGAGGGGAAGGAGAGAGGAAGGGTTCAGAGACAGCAGCCCTAAGCACACTCAGTTCTCATGGTGTTCTTGAAGGTGGAGGATGCTCCCAGTTTCATATATATGTTTAAGCACTTCATTTTCACACCTTCTAACTTGTGAGCTTTATTTTTAGGTGAGAAAAAAAGTAACCATAGATGTAGCACCTCCCCCTCCCACACAGCCAAGATCCTTTCCAGTTAAGCTTGTTTTTAGAGCTGTACTGGTAGAGGTTGAGAAAGCTGACACCAGATTTTCTTGCCCTATTTTGGGAAAAGAGAAACATGCTCACTGGCACAGTGGAGTATGGAGGCTCTTTCTGGAGGGAAATAAAACCTGACAACAGCTGAACACTAACCTCTGCTCACCCCACCCTGTATTGTGGCCACGAAGCCCAGGGCATGCATGGGTCAGGGGGCTGGGGAGAACCCCAGAGCTGCTGCTTGGGGCCTTCTTCGGGGGGAAAACAGGCTCCTAATCCCCAGCACGTGATGCTAACTGGGATAATATTTATAACTCTGGGAGCAGTTGAGTTGAAAGGTAGTATTTTATGAGTCCAGGGGACCTACATGCTCTGGAGACACAAGTAATATCTGCATCTGGGTTGCTGAGGGAAACTGTAGCAAAATGTAATGTTAGTTCAGTCTCAACCTAATTTTAGAAAGAACCCAACAAGATTTATAAGAGATAACTGAAGGAGAAAGAGGCACAACCAGATACACAGCCATTATTGCATCAAACTACATGCTGGAGCGTGGGTGATGTTTGCTAATAGATGACTACTCTGTTAGTGCTAATGTGACTAAAAATATCAGTGCATTTACTCATACCTCTTCTAAACTCTAAGGAGGAAATTAGGCCACCAGCCTCACAAAAAACATAGACTTTTATCCATCCCAGTCTAACAGCATTGTCTGTCTCAAGTTATTGCTTGTTGATTCAATGCAGTGTTTTCCAAAATGTGATATGTAAGTTCCTGGCACACACATAAATGTGTTCATATTAATTATTAAATGCATTCATTTCAGGTGTGTTATTTAAAATGTAACTAGCTTATTAAACCCATGATTTTATGAATATTGGATTACTGATTACGAAACTGAGTAAAGAAAAAAGTGAGTCTATTTAAGTTCACCCATAGAAACAAATGTTAAGTTGAAAAATACTATCCAGGTGATATACAGGTGGGTTGAAATCACAAACATGGCTCAAAAGTGAGAATCATTTTGGTTCACAGCATCCACATCAAGAGACCGCTTCCTTTGAGGGTTCTCAGACAGCAAGCCCTCAGGCACCTCCCTGCCTGCACCCAGGTCCCCCGTGCTCTCAGTAGGGATATGAACAGATCAGCACACACTCACTCCCACTGGAGGTATTTGTTTCCATTACGTCACCATCGTAATAATAGATGAAAAGCCAAGTGTTTCTTTTCAATACACAAGGCTTTGTCCCTTAAAAATAGAGCCATGATAATTGTTCATCAAAAGTATAATACTCAGGACAAAACAAAAAAATGATAAAACTAAGGGTGTATTATATGGGAGGCCAAAACTATCCTGCTGTACAATTGGATGGCTTCTTTTTAATGCTTGAACTCCCACACAAGCTCTAAAGCAAATCACAGTTTATGGGGAGTAGAGATCCTGTATATCTTCAGTAAGAGAAATTTTGCATAATTACGAAAGAGTGCAAATCTTGGACCTGGGATAAAATCCTACCACTGCCACTCTTGAGCCATGTGACTTGGAGCACGTTACTTACATACTCTGAGACTCTGTTTCTACTCTTTAAAAAACAGGGGTAAGAAAAGTGCTGATTAGAGAGCTGTTGTAAGGACTAAATTAAAGAAAGCACATGACGTGCTTTGCACAGTGATTGACTGTCAGTGCTCAGTAAATGGTCATAGCTGTTATTATAATTTTGTTGATGTATTATTTTTTTGTCTTACTGCAGTAAAATTAGTTTACAATTTTATGTAGTCTCTGCTGTCCAGTGAAGTAAATCAGCTGTAAGTCTACATATATGCCCTCCCTCTTGAGCCTCCTTCCCATCCACCCCCATCCCACCCATCCAGGTCATCACAGAGCACCAAGCTGAGTGCCCTGTGCTATATGGCAGCTTCCCACTAGCTGTCTGTTTTACTCATGGTGGTGTATATATGCCAGTGCTTCTCTCCCAATTTGTCCTGCCCTCCCTGTGTCCACAAGTCCATTCTGTACATCTGTGTCTCTATTCCTGCCCAGCTAATAGGCTTATCAGTACTGTTTCTCTAGATTCCACATATATACATTAATATATTTCTTTTTCTCTTTGTGACTTCCTTAACTCTGTATGACTTAACTCTAAGTTCATCCGCATCTCTACAAATGATCTGATTTCTTTCCCTTTTATGACTGAATAATATTCCACTGTATATATGTACCAAATCTTCTTTATCCATTCATCTGTCATTGGACATTTAGGTTGTTTCCATGTCCTGATTACTGTAAATAGTGCTGCAGTGAATGTTGGGGTATACATGTCCTTTTAAATTATGATTTTCTCAGGGTATATGCCCAGTAGTGGCATTGCTAGGTCATATGGTAGTTCTGATTTTAGTGTTTTAAGGAACCTCCATAGTGGCTGTCTCAATTTACATCCCCACCCAACAGTGCAGGAAGGTTCCCTTCTCTCCATACCCTCTCTAAAGATCTAAGGGGTTTTGTGGGAGAAGATTCACAGTCTGTCCTAGATATAATTTATCAGCCCAAGAGTTTGGTTAAAATTTCAAATATATCAAATTATTTAGTTGTGATGGGACTGGTTTCTTAATCACTGTTGTAAAATGAGAAATGAAAGCCCTTGCAGCCTGGCACAATTTAGCCTGACTGCATGAGCAGATCACTTTAATGTGGATGGAGCATCTACATGTTACGAGGGATGGAACCCTGATTAGGAGCTGGGGAGACCTGAGGTCTAGTTCTGCCTTTGGCCACTGAACATCTCTGGGCCTCGTCTGCGTGGGTCCAGTGATGGCTGCCTGTCTGCTCACGGAGTCCTGATGAGGATCCTCCGCGTGTGCTCAGCGCTGACCTCTAGATAAAGCGATGGTGCTCAGTCACCAATGAGGCACCCCTCCCCGTGGTCCCCTCCTTGACTCGTCTGTGCCAGATATTGTGGACATCAAGCCAGCCAACATGGAGGAGCTCACGGAGGTGATCACGGCGGCCGAGTTCCACCCCCACCACTGCAACACCTTCGTGTACAGCAGCAGCAAAGGGACGATCCGGCTGTGTGACATGCGGGCGTCGGCGCTGTGTGACCGGCACACCAAGTGTGAGTAGCCAGCCGCCCCAGGGCTGATGGAGTGGGTGCGCCGCCGGCCTGCCGGGCAGAAGGAGAAGGGGGAGGGCCTGGGGGCTTGCTCTCCTTCCCCACCTCAGACACACCAGGAGTAAGGAAACGACACACGTGGTTTCCTGACTCGGGAGTCGGCTCCAAGTCTGGTATTTGAGTAAAGAGAAAACCTCGTGTCGAATCCCACTGGCTTTGGGCCATGGAATACAGAGGTGAATAAGACACGAGTCCTGTCATTGTCACTTTGCGGTATGATCTGAATTATGTTTTAAGATCCCTCTTGCGGCTCTGGGGAAGATGAACCTGAGGATAAGAAGCGGGGTTGGGAGGACCACTTAGGAGAGGGTTGTGATATCAGGCAGGAGACATGGGGGGCCTGGGCAAGGGCGGGCTGTGGAAGTGGAGAGGAGTGGGTGGGTTCTGGGCGGATCTTAGCAGTAGAATGAACTGGACTTGCTGGACAGTGGGGGAGCCTGCAAATATGCAAGAATGGAGAGTCACACCTGGGGACGGTGACTAAGTTCATACTGTAGTGTGTATTTGGAAGTTGTTGAGAGTAGATCTTAAAAGTTCTCATCGTAAAGAAATTGCAACTCTGCATGGTGATGGATGCTAAATGAACTTAAATATTTGCACTGTATACATATATCAAGTCATTATGTTGTATGAAACTAATATAATGTTATATGTCAATTATATCTCAATTTTTTAAAAAGTAGCAGCTGAGGGGAAGGGATATTGGCTTCATAGAGAGTTAGGCTTTGAGAAGTAGCACCCTAGAAGGTGCAGTGGTTCTGGTGGGCATTCAGGAGGGCTTCAGAGAGGGGGGATAGTGTCGAGTCCCCAGGCTCACAGGCCTATGGGTCATGCTGGAGTTCTCATGGTGTTGATGGCACACAGTGGCTCCAAACTCACGGGGGCTGAGTGCTTGGTGGTCAAAGGCTAAGACCGATGTAAGCAAGGGAAGCAAGACCCAGCTGTAGTGGACAGGGTGGATCTGGGGCTAGCAGAGAGGTTTTCTAGAAAACAAAATGGTTCCTGGAGTAAAAGTGCCTGGAAGGCAGCCGTTATCCATACCCAGGGTCAGGCTAAAGAATGTGCAGTTTCCAAAATGCTCAGGAGCCAGCACAGTCTGCCAGGGCCAGTCTGCCACTGCAGCTTGCCATGAAGAACTGGGAGGGAAATCCTCTCTCCCCATCAGCCCCAGTTTTTCATTTTAATTCCTAGTGATGTGAGCAAAGTGATGAACATCTGTGTGAGGTGTGGCTGGAAGTGGGGTGACTATCTGAATCATTTTGATCATGTCCATGTACTCCTTTGCTGTGAGGAGTATTGCCCAGGGGAGCTGATCTGACTAGTGTGGTGGGATGTAGATTGTGTGGATCCTGGAGTCATACAGACCCAGGTCAGAGCCAGGCTAATCTCTTATTAGCCATCTGACTTTGTCCAACTTTCCTTTACTTTTCCAAGCCTGTTTTCTCATATGAAAAATGGGTAAGATAACATCATCCACCTCATGGGTTTGTCGCAGGACGTAGATGAGATAATCATTAAGAATTGTTAATGAGATGTGTCATACTAAGTGTATCTTACGCTTCTGGAAGATTTTGATTCAGATGCTCCACATGTCCAGTACTCAGTAGTTGTGTGTAGCTACTCTATTGGACAGTGCTGACTTAAGACTCACTTAAGACATTTCCTTCATTGCAGAAAGTTCTCTTGAAGACTACTGATCTGTACTGTTGGCTCTTGGAGGACATTGATTTGTTCTGTTTTGTTCACTGTTGTTTCCCCAGCACCTAAAATAGTCCCTGGCTCGTGATAGGTGCTTTATCAGTGTTTGTTAGTGTCTGAGCTGTTCCTGCTCTTTGACCTGACAAGGGGAACTGATATGGCTGGTATGTAAGCAATGACTTAGAGAAGAAACAGGTGAAGTTCAGGAGGAATGCAAGAGCCTGATCATAATGGCCATGATAATGGACTTAAATTTTCTTTCAAACTCAATGAATAGCCACTAAAGTAACCAGGGAACTAATCTGACTACAACTATTTTTTTGGAGAAGTTGCTTAGACTGAAGAAGAAGGATGGATGTTGGGTTCTGTCTGGGAGAACAAAGGAACATAAGGAAAGAGATTAGGAAGATCCAAGGATTTCTTAACAATGCACTGTTAAATTAAGAACACAGGATTCTTTCTTTGGCAGAGGTGGCTGTCCTATGTATTATAGAGTGCTTTTCAGCATACCTGGTCTTTTCATACTAGATACAAGCAGCAAAGGCCAGTCGTGACAACTAAAAATGACCCCAGACATTGTGAAATTATCCTGGGGTGAAAATTGCTTCTAGCTGAGAACTGCAGATCTAGACTAAAATTCATTGGCAGGTCTTCAACATGATCTTCTTGTATCTGTGATCTGTCCATTACTTATAAGCATTCTGAGGGGTACAATGGAAGGGTAAGACATCTCCCAACACTCAAACAATGTCAGATTTGGCTGATGAGGCAAGATGTACCCGGCACACCCAAATGAGTGGTGGAGACAATTAGGGGTGTGGACATTCGTAGGGGCATGGGACATTGGAGGGAGACTTCAAAGTGGGGAGGCAGTGGCTGAGGAGTCATGTTGAAGCACAAGTAGGATTTGGTTAGGTGAGAAATAGAAGGGTGTTTTTGGCTGTGCACACAAGGGCACAGCCTTCAGGGCAAAAACCTCAAGTTAGGAAGTGATGTAACACCTTTAAAGAGTCTTAGCAAGAAGTGTTGGGTTTGGGTTAAAGAGGAATATGGAGAAAATGAGGTCAAATTGGTATGATGGTTTATATCAAATCAGTGGTTAAATATCAGAGTCAAAAGTTTATGCCTTCGTTCATTCATTCAGTCACTGAGTACCTGCTCTATACCCAGAGTCTGGCTCCTCTGATAACTAGTCCTTCTTAAACTTCTGCACCAGGTACAGCGTTCCCAGAGCCAGGCCATGAACCTTGCTGCTGTGAAGGAAGGGCAGTGAAAAGCAATTCAGCCTCTCTGATGTGCTCTGAGTGGCCCGGCCTCTCAGCAAAAGCAAAATTCCACTCACCTGACAGAGGCCCAACACCTGAGGGGACATGCTGACCACAGTGGATTTTCTTTGAAGTCTTATTTTTCCATCTTAAAATTTCACTTGGGTTTTACATTTTATTCCTATAAAATGACTACTTTCCACTTAATTTAATAATTACATTTCTACCCATCCCCGAATTTCAAACAAAATTAACATTCCCCAAAGATGCAACATTTATCTATGGCCTCCTGTACTATTTGGTGCACCCCCATATCCTCTTCCTCCTCCTCCCTGACCTCCAAGGATACATATGTATGCCCCAGTTTGGGAAGCACAGTTCCTAGTACGTGAAGAGCAATTGGAGATCACTTGGTTGGAGAACAGAGTTATAGAATTTATATTTTATGGAAGATTAACACAGTGGTGGTGGAAAGAAACAGGAGAATTAGAAGGTTGTGCTTTTGTCTCAATACAGTGGAAATTCATAACCTCGATAAGAATGGTAGCTATGGAAATTGAAGAGAAAGAAAAGGGAAAAATAAACATTGTCTTTTAAGATAATGTTTTAAAACATTATTTTGTGGGGATGTAAAGCAATATTTGAGACTGGCATTCATCACACATGGATATTACTTATACAATATCCTTCCCCTCTAGAGGAAGACAAGAACTGAATCTATTGGGTTCACCAAATGATTCATTCAGACTTTTTCATAAGATGTTACAGAAACCCCACTTGAACTTTTTGCTAATGCAATATTTTGCTCACATTGTATCACAAAGGACTGACATACAAACAGGTGCTCAGTAAATACTGATTCCATAAATAAATTTATGCCTGAGGGTTGACATAAAAGACATGTGAATTGTGGACTCATAAGAAGCCATACCAGAGAAGGCAGTGGCACCCCACTCTAGTGGGGTGGACAGAAGAGCCTGGTGGGCTGCAGTCCATGGGGTCGCTTAGAGTCGGACACAACTGACATGACTTAGCAGCAGCAGCAGCAAGAAACCATACAGAAAGAGAGTGAGGGGGTGAGGACCAGGCTGTGACATGGTCCCAGCTGTGTAGGAGGTGACGTGAGTCCTCTAACTGGGCTTGAAGGGCCACCGACCCAAAGTGGATGGCAGAGATGGCACGAGAAACCAGGTGTGTTCACAGCCCAGTGTGGCAGACACCAGCCTGGGCTCTGGAGTCAGACAGACCCACACAAGGGCTGGATAGTGAGGAGGAAGCTGCCTAGAAGGCTTGATGAAATCTGAACGCAAGATGGAAAAAGGAAAAGGCCTTAAAATTACCAGAATTAGAATGGCTTAGAGCAGAGGCATTGGAATCAGAACTCAGCTCTGACACTCAGCAGCTGTGTGACCCCCCAGATCAAGTTATTGAATCCCTCTGAATCCCAAGCTCCTCCTTTGAACAGAGAGATAATAAAGACTGTCTCACAGGGCTGGTTATTCATGAGGAGTAACTGTCACCGTGTGTCGAAGAGCCGAGCCCTGAGTCAGGCACACAAAGTCAGCAAATGTCAACAGCAGTTACCACAGTTTCTCCTCCTGTGCGTGCATGCTAAGTCGCTTCAGTTATGTCCCACTCTTTGTGACCCCATGGACTGTAGCCCACCAGGCTTCTCTGTCCATGAAATTCCCCAGGCAAGAATACTGGAGTGGGTTTCCATGCCCTTCTCCATGTACTCCTCCTGAGCCCCCCCGATTTGAGGCTGGTGGCTACAAGGAGGTCAAAACTCCAACCCTCCTTCCAGATATGTAAGCCCCATTATTCATTTATTTAACTAGTACTTATTGACTATAAACTACATGTGAGGTACTGTACCTGACTCTGGGACACAGTGATGAGCAAAACCAGGTCTACTTTCTTCCTTCTTGGAGCTCAAGGTCAGTATTGGTGAGGGTCTGCAGAGAAATGGAGCCAATAGGAAATATGTATGTTTTATACATATATAGGTATAATATATATACATACATACATATGCATATATGTTTGTGTGCATGTATTATATGTGTATATATAAATATGAAATAATTGTTAGAAGTATTTGGGTCATGCCATTAGGAAGGCCAACAGGTCCCAAGACCTGCAATGTGCCTGCAGGAGACCCAGAAGAGCTGATAAAGTTTTTAACGCACAGGCCAGCAGGCTCATGGTCCAAGAAGAGCCAATGTTCCAGTTCAACAGTGAAGGCAGGGAAAAATTGATGTCCAGGCTGGAAGGAGTCAGGCAGCAGAATTTTCTCTTACTGGAGGGAGGGTCAGCTTTTTGTTTTATTGGAATCTTCAACTGATGGGATAAGGCCCACCCCCATTAGGAAGGACAATCTGCTTTACCCAGTCTATTAATTTAAATGTTAAATTCATTCAAAAACAACCCTCCGAAAACCGCAGGATTATGTCTGACCAAATATCTGATCACCCCATTGTCCAGTCAAGTCGATGCATAAGATGAACCATCACACAGTCTGAGGAGGGAAGATGCATTCATCAGAGAATCCCAGATAGATAAGACATCACGACTGTAATAAGTGGTGTGAAACAGAGGCTCGTGGTGCTGGGAGGAGATGTAACAAGGACCTTATAGCCCAAGGCAGTGACCTCTGAGCTTCTGCCTAAAGACTGAGAAGTTCCTTGAGGAAGATATTAGGGAGAGTCATTGAGCCCACACACCCAGGTGTCCCTGGAGGCTGCTCCTCTTTCAGTCTGGGTCCCACACAGCCCTGGAGAAGCAGAACCCAGTGGGTAGTCCCTAGGGGGGCTAGGAACTGCCAGCCATTTGCAGACCCCTGCCGCATCCTTGCCTCCCCACGCCCCATCCCGACACCTACAGCACTTGGAATTGCCAGCCGCCAGCTTCCTAATCTAATTAAGGAGTGAACGAAATTCATTTTCTTGACTCAGTCCAACGTGCTGACCTTCCTTGGTGAGCATCTCCCTTTGTTTGGCTGCTGCAGCGGCGGCCCCAGCCCCCGCCAGCTGGGAAAACAAGTTCAATCTGACCTCGCGCCTGACATTTCATATTGATTTTCTCCACCCTCCTCCAACGCCAGCCTTCCGCGGACCATGGTTCAGCCCGGGTGTGCAAGCGGAATTGAGACAGTTCATCAGAGTTCAAAATGAAAAGCAACATTGGCTTTCGGAGATGAGCTCTGAGAGGAGGGTATTTAATAACCGTCGGTGTTTAATCAAAATGCTGAGGAGATTCGTGCTGCCAGAGCTGCATATATTAATTTCCATATGTCCCTCACTCTGCGTACTCAGCAGGGGTTGGAAAGGATGATTCTCTTCCTCATCTCTCAGTTTTTTTTTTCTATCGCTCCTGGCGGTAGTGACAAGGGTTGTGCTTGAGATTCTAATGCCTGGAACAGTAGGGTGCTGGTGGCAAAAGCAGTGGCTGAGCGGAATTTTGCTTTTCCCTTTTAATGTGTAAGTATTGGGAGTTGGGGTGTCCCCGGTGGCTCAGTGGTAGAGTTCACCTTCGAATGCAGGAGACACAGGAGGATCTCCTGGAGGAGGAAATGGCAACCCACTCCAGTATTCTTGCTTAGAGAATCCCATGGACAGAGGAGCCTGGCAGGCTACAGTCCATGGGGTTGCAAAGGGACAGACACTTAGCGACTAAACAATTAGGAGCAGAGTGAGAAAACTGGCCTGGTGTGGTGAAGGACAGCCAAGGAAATGAGAGAGTTAAATTTAAACTCCCTTCCAAGCCCCACAGGAATCTGGTCCCTGCCGACCTTTCCATCCTCAGTCCCTTGTAATGGGACCACAATGGCCTGCTCCCTGCACCTTCGGCACACCCAGCCCTTTCCTGTCTCAGGCCCTTGCACAGCCCCTGCCCTACCTTAAATGCCCTCCCACCATGCCTTCCCTTGTCTGGACTGCTCTCAGTTTTTAGGTCTCTGGGAAAATACCTCTTAAAGAGGACTTCTCTGTCTCCCCATCTTCACTCTATTTCTACTGCATCACCCAATTTTATTTCCTTACATATTTCTTAGTTCTCAGCTACAGATGTTTTTCTTCCTCTGTCTCCCTGACTAGAACGTAGTCTCCATAAAGGCATGTGTGCCTGCTAGGTCACTTCAGTCCTGTCTGACTCTGTGTGACCTCGTGAACTGTAGCCCACAGGCTCCTCTGTCCACGGGATTCACCAGGCACAAGCACTGGAGTGGGTTGCCATGTCCTCCTCCAAGGGATCTTTCCAACCCAGGGACCAAACTTGCATCTCATCACATCTCTTGCATTGACAGGCAGGTTCTTTACCACTAGTGCCACCTGGAAAGCCCCTATAAAGGCAGGAACTTTATTTCTTTTACCAACCACTGCATTACCAACACTTAGCATAATGGCCAGCTACAAATGAGGCTTCACTGAGCAACTGTGGAGGAAAGGTAGGTGGGTGGGAAAAGGCAGTTGAAAGAAGGGGTTTTCAGTTACAAGAGTTGTTATAACAAAGTACCATGGGCTGGGTGACTTAAAAAACAAAATGTAATTGTCTCCTTGTTCTGGAGGCTAAAAGTCCTGGACCAAGGCATCAACAGGGTGGTTTCCTCTGAAGACCGTGGAGAAAGGCTCTCTTCCAGGGCTCTCCCCTTGGCTTGCTGCTGACCATCTTCTCCCTATGTCTTGGTGTCATCTTCTCTCTGCATGTGTCTGGGTCCCAAACTGTCCTTCTTCACTAGTCATACTGGATTAGGGTCAACCCTCATGACCTCACTTTTTAAATTTGATTACAACTTTAAAGATCCTACCTCCAAATATGATTACATTCTGAAGCACTGAGGATTAAGACTTCAACGTAAGATTTAGGGGGAGAGGGCACACAATTTGGCCCATAATAGAAGACCTGAAAATGATCCAGAGCACAGTCCCTGGGGCTGACAGATCCAGGGGTGGGTCGCGGGCTTGTTCCCCACAGGCGGCCTGAGCAGGTTGCCAACGCTGATCCTTTCCTAAAGGTGGTGGGGGTGAACAGTGGGCATGGACCTGGGGCACTTGGTGAGCACGCAGTACATGGGGTTCTTACTGAATGAGGTGGGGACCAGAGGACAGGGCAGTAAAACCTGTATGTGAGCCTGTACGCCTCCCCGTGTATTTTATGGTGATGATGTCTGGGTACTTTCATGTGGTGTGGAAGCATAATTTCTCTCTGAATAAAGGGGACTTGAACTGATTTTCCTGGAGGAGGGCATGGCAACCCACTCCAGTTTTCTGGCCTGGAGAATCCCATGGACAGAGCAGGCTGGTGGGCTACAGTCCATGGGTCTCAAAGAGTTGGACATGACTGAAGCGACTTAGCATGCATGCAGGCAGGAACTGATTTTAGAGGTGATGAAGTGCTAAGAAGTCTGTCTCCTACTCAAAAATCATGCACACGCATCCTGAGTAAGCAGAGTTTATTTTAACAGCATAGAAGAAAAGCTGAAGCTTAGGTGTATGGGATTGCCAGATACACACCATTGGAAATAAAGTAGATTTAAAAAAATAAAGCAAGAGCCTAAGGTATAGCACAGGGAACTGTATTTCATGTCCTGTAATAATCTATAACAGAAAAGAATATGAAATGTGTGTGTGTGTGTGTGTGTGTGTGTATATATATATATATAACTGAATCACTTTGCTCTACACCTGAAAAACTAGCACAATATTGTAAATCAACTCTACTTCAATTTAAATAAGTCATTTTAAGAAAACTAGCTAGTGGAATGGGAGTGGGAATTGAGAAAGGGGTTCCATGAAGGGCCATAGAGATGTGACTTGGCAACGACCTCTGGACACAGTTAAAGATGGAGCATGTGGGGAAATGCTTATGGTAGATGTTAAAGCAGGATGCAGGGTTACAAACCCATCCTGAATTCAGCAGTGTAAAGGTAAGGACAAGGGGGTGTAGATGAAAGGGATGATGTCAGGGCACTGAAATGCAGGCAGTTTTCCTATTTTTCAGATTCTCCCTAAGGTTGCAGTTTTATTTCTTTAATTGGAAGAAGCTTGGTGGCTAACCAGAGAGCCTGCTGGGTGCCTCAGCTCCAAGATGGACCGAAGGGATTCCCTCCACACACACCCTGGACAGCACCTATTTTAGGTCCTAGGATGGGCAAGGTATTGTGGATGGGCAGGATGAAGTGTCCTGTCTTAGTCCATTCGAGCTGCTATAATTGAATACCACAGACTGGGTGGCTTAAACAGTAGACATTTGTCTCTTGGTTCTGGACACTAAGAAGCCCAGGATAAGGCACCAGCAGATTCAGTGTGTGGTACAGACCCGCTTCTTGGTCCATAGTTGGCCATCTTCTTGCTGGGTCCTTGCACAGCAGAAGGATGTGAGGGTACCTTGGAGTCTCTTTTTTGTAAGGGCACTAATCACATTCATGAGAGCTCCACCCTTACGACCTAATCACCTCCCAACCCCTCTTCAGATACCGTCACACTGGGCGTTACATTTCAATGTAAGAATTTCTTTTTTTTTTTTTTTTTTGGCTGCACCAGATCTTAGTTGTGGCCTGAGAGATCTTCATTGCAGCCTGTGGGCTCTTAGTTTTGGAATGTGGGATCTAGTTCCCTGACCAGGGGTTGCATCTGGGCCCCTGTATCAGGAGTGCGGAGTCTTAGCCAGTGGACCACCAGGGAAGTCCCTCAGCATACAAATGTAAAGGGACACAGTCCTTCATTCTCTAGCATTGCCTAGAAGCACAGCCCAGATCATGTCAGCTTTGTTTCTTCCCTTCTGTCAAACTAAACTGAGAGTAAACTCAGAGATTGGGCCAAAACAGGGGAGGAAAATCAAAGTGGTAGTCACTATCCGTCTGCATCCATGACCTAACTGGGTGATCTTAAACAAGTTACTTAACCCGTGTCTATATTCGCTCACCTATAACAGATGACTGGTAGCAGCACTCACCTTATTATGGGGCTTATGAGGATTAAATGAGAAGACACCGTGAAGCCTTAGAACAATGCCTGGCCCATGTAAGAGTTCCACGTTAGGTACGGTTGCAAAGGTGATGCTGTCTTATGTCCCTTCTACGTATGTCTTCTAAGAGCAGGAGTGGGGAGGGGAGTGGCCACGGTCATTATGCCATCATGTCGGCAGCCTTATCACAGCTAACTTCTGTGTCATTTACAATATCAAGAGAGAAAGCCAAGGTCCTGACAACCCTGTGGAGGCCAGACGATTATTAGTCACATTTTATAGATGAGGAAACTAGCTAAGAGAGGAAATGACACTCTTACAGCCACCAGAGAACTAATGACAACTAGGGTTTGATCCAGACTCACACCTCTTACCTAGGACTCTAGAAGTCACTTATTCAGCTAAGGTTTATTCAGCACCTACTCATTCCTGCCTTCAGGGAGCTTTCATTCTAGCAGAAGATATACAAGTATACAAATGAGTGAGCTATTAATAATTTCTGACCTTGAAAAAAGCTGTAAGAAAATTAAAAGGACTAAAGAGTTGCTGGTACAATGCTGTTTCCCTTGGTGGTGAGGGACAGTCTTAGAATTGATACCTGAATTATCAAAAGGAGCCAAACAGAGAACAGCAAACTAGGAAGACCCTGCCACAGGAGCAACCGTATGTGAGTACCCAGAAGGGGAAAGACCTGTGTGTGGAGACTGACGCGCTGGGGATGAGTGTGGAAGCTGAGACTGAAAAGGCACGCTGGACTAGAGCGTGGGGGGCCCCACGGGGAGACCAGAGCGCTGGATTTCGTTCTAGGCGTGACAGAAGCTAATAGACAGCCCTAAGCAGGGAAGTGAATGCTCTGTTTATGGTCTTAAAAGAATTCTGAAAAAAGGTTGGCAGGCCTAGAAGCACTGAGACCAGTCAGGAGGCTCGTGCCATGATCCAGAAATAAATGGTAGTGACTGTGACAGGTGATAGGGGTAGTGATGGGGTGATGAGTGGATACACAGTCTACTGAGGCGGTAAGGCTGAGAGGACTTGCTGAGAGGCTGAAAGTGGAGAGGTGACAGAAAAGGAGGATCCGGTTGGAGCTGCCCAGGGTATAGTGGTAACATGCCCTGATGAGACAGGAAGGAACGGGGTTGACGTGGAAAGGCCAAGCGTTCTGTTTTGGGGTATGTCAGATTGAGATGCCTGTGATACACCCAGTTAGATAAGTCTGATAATAGCTGGATACCTGAGTCTGGAAGTCAGGGAAGAGGTCTGGGCTGGAGGATAGAAATGTAGGAGTCATGAGTATCTCGTGGTTTTAAAGCCATGTAGGAAAGAGGTGTAGATGCAGAGGAGCAGAGAGTCCAGGATGGAGGCCAAGCATTTACCAGTGGGGTCGGGGGAGAAGTGGGCAGCCTCTTATAAGAGACTGAGGGTGAGCTGCTAGGGAGGTAAGAGGAAAACTGAAGAGCAGAGTTGGAGAGAGGGAGTGGTAGGCATATAAGCCAAGAGAAGAGAATAACTTAGAAAGATCCTGGGATCACTTGTGTCAGATGCTTCTGAGAGGTCAAGAAAGGGGAGAACAGAGAAGTGAGTATACGATTTGGTCTCGTAGAAATCTCTGGACGTTAACTAGCTAAAGTCAAAGCAGCTAGCAGACTGCCTGGCACATAGAAGGTTCCCAGTGCACATCTGCTGGATGAAATCAATGGCTGTGTGAGCACAGTGTCTGATGACACAGGACAGGTTCCTCGGTTGCATCTTAATTCTGTCATTGTTTGGCTAGACCTGCCCCACCCATTACCCGCCCTAGAGGTCCCATCCTGTTGTCAGGGGGTGGCTTGTGCTGGGGACTTATAGGAGGGGAGGCTGGCCTCACAGGGCCTTGAAGGGCAGAGTGAGAAGCCAGGCCTCCTCTGAGCAGTGGGGATGGGCAGCCCTACAGCCCCTGTCCTCCTGTATCGGCTCTACTAGTCACTCTGCCCCCCAGGGTCGTCCTATCCTTGCCCCAAGGCCCTTCCACACTGGCTAATAGGCAGCTCGACACATGGCCGCAAAAATTCCCTCCATCAGATAAAATCAAGATAGGCTGAAACCAACACAATAAAGAAAATTTAAAAAAAAAAAAAAAAAAGATGGGCTGGCTGTCCAGGAGTAGTCAGCAGCAACCCTGCCATGCACTTAAATTTGCCCATCACTTAAATGTGCCTGGCATGCACACAGTCTGACTCCATGCTGTTGGCAAAAGGTATAAGCACTTTAAGCCTGAAAGTCTGAGATGTGAATAATGTCATCATTGGAAAACCAACTTGGTTTTCAGTGTGAAAGGGGCAAAGTTGGACGCCTAACCTAACAATCTAAATCAGAAATTCCATTTTCCCCACCAAAGATGCACCTAGTAGAAGGGGCTGAATATTAGCTTTGAGCCCTTCTATAGTTCAATTAAGTCTCAGAGCAACCAAAGCAGATTGATTTTTAGTAACTCCAGATTACACATGAAGCACAGAGAGGTAAAGAAACTTACCCCATAGCCTGGGTGGGAGGGGGGTCTGAGAGAGAATGGATATATGTGTATGCATGGCTGAATCCCTTCACTATTCACCTGAAACTATCAAAACATTGTCCAAAAAAAAAGGAAAGAAACTTGCCCCAGATCTCAGTGAAAGACCCAAGATTTGAGCCCATGTCTGTATGCTTCCCAAATTCTTTTCCTGGGTATATTTGACAGCAGGAGAAAGAGTGTGATCTTTTTCTAACATCCAGAAGGATAATTTCCCAGAACTCCATTTTATACAGTCCCTGTGGGCCAGATTCCTCAACCTAGCAATTTCCAATGGCAGCATAACTCTGCCTTTACACAGACCATGAAATCCACTGTCTCATTCATCACCTTCATCTACAAACTTAATTGCCAAGTCCTGGCTCTATAGGCCACTGGATCCCTTAATAAACCTATGGCTCATTCCCCTGATCTCTGATGGAATGTGTCCAAAGGCATCAGCCCTGGCTACAGCTGCAATGCATCTTCAAACCTCTGAGGTTTGACACAGCTTCCGAAAGGGGTTCAGTATTGATTGGGGGCGTAAT
Organism: Antilocapra americana; assembly: GCA_007570785.1. NCBI lineage: Eukaryota > Metazoa > Chordata > Mammalia > Artiodactyla > Antilocapridae > Antilocapra > Antilocapra americana. The sequence continues at coordinate 6,216,231 of ML661893.1, forward strand.
TAACAGTGTCTATTTCAGGGGAGTTTGGTTAGGTTAAAACAACAAAACCCTTTATTAAAATGATTTTGCCTGATGACAGGATTACAAACACACACAGACACCCACCCACCCCACTCCTGGAGAAAAGCCAGAGCCTTGCTCCAAGCTGCAGAATTCACTGAACCCCACCCCCCAATCCAGCGTCTACCCCATTCAAGCTTAGCGGCAATTAGCAGCAGAGCAGGCAAGGCCTAAGCCTCGCAGTAAAAATAGAATCCCTCCCCTCTTTCTCATTTCCATTTTTGATTAATTTAACCAGTTCTGTCAATTAGTCATCCTGGAGACTCCAGTTGAGTGGATTTTCCTAAGAAAGCGAAAGCTTATTAATTTTGGAGGCGAGTGTCATTCATTAGCAGTTAACACTGTTCCAGGCCCTGCCCTCTCCCCCTCGAGGGGTCTTGGATAGAAAGGCAAGGGAGGCTGACACTGGCTCTGGCATGTGGCTGCAGCCCCAGAGACCCCCCAGGACAGGAGAGGTTGGCCTCGAGGTTAGACGTGACTGTGGCTGCTCTGTGCTTGGTGTGTCTCAAGGGCACTTGCCTGTCATCATTATTCGTGACAAGCCATCACTGACAAAGCAGTCACAGACACTGGGTGAGCATTCTCAACTTGAGGTTCAAGAGAACCCCCATCAAGGGAACACCTAGGAGAAATTTTCCCCAGGGAGGGCCGCTGGCCAAACAGAGCCTGAGGAGGGCTCTCAGAAGGGCAGGATGGGTCTTAAAATAGCCTGTCTCTTCCTGCCAGTCATTGTTGTTCAGTCGCTAAGTCGTATCCAACTCTTTTCGACCCCATGGACTGTAGCGTGCCACCTGTCTCATCCTCTGTCACCCCCTTCCCCTCCTACCCTCAATCTTTCCCAGCATCAGGGTCTTTTCCAATTAGTCGGCCCTTCACGTCAGGTGGCCAGAGTATTGGAGCTTCAGCTTCAGCATCAGTCCTTCCAGTGAATATTCAGGGTTGAGTTCCTTTAGGATGGACTGGTGTGATCTCCTTGAAGTCCCAAGAGTCTTCTTGAGACTATCCCACCAGAGAGGATACCAAAGTTCACCTTTCCTCCTTGTATCTAGCTCCCTGTAGCTACTGTACTATAGTTCTGTATGTCAGAAGCCTGACATGGATCTCATTGGCTAAAATCCAGGTGTTGGGAGGGCTGTGTTCCCTTCTGAAGGCTCTAGGGTACGATGTTTCTTTGCCTTTTCCGCCTTTTTGAGGCCGTCTGCACTCCTTGGCTTATGGTCCCTTTCTCCATCTGAAAGCCAGCAACAGGAGAATGCATCCTCCTCGTGTCTTGTCGCTCTGACTCCCTCTTCCACTTATAAGGACCATTGCCGTTACAGTGGGCCCACACAGGCAGTCCAGACCAATCTCCTTTTTTCAAGGTCAGCTGATGAGCAACTTTGATTCCATCTACAGTCTTAATTCCCCTTTCCCAAGAAAGGGAACATATTCATGGGTTCTGGAGATTAGGACATGGACATATTGGAGAAGTCATTATTCTGCCTACCATGCTCTTCCAGGTCCCCAAGTAGGCTAAGTGCCCTCCATCAGAGCACCTGATATGACAGGTTGAAATTACCTGTTTCCATTTCTGTCTGTCCCTCCATATTATAGTTCCTCCATATTGGCTAAGGCTTTTGATTTTTCCCTTCAACACTTTACTTAGTGGAAATACTAAGTGAATGCTTTCCAGGACAACTAGAGTAAGCACCCAGAGCTTCTCTTTACACAAATGAAGAGGTTCACACCGAAGAGTGGCTGACCCCATCCATGTTCACTCATTTCTAGTTTTGGGAATGCTTTGGAATTTATAGACAATTAAAGGGAAGATGGGTCTATGAGATGATGGTAATCAGCCTACTATTCATTTACTTAATATTTATTGTTGCTGCTGTGTGCCAGAGGCTGTTTCAGGCACCAAGTAAATGGTCCCTCCTGCCTGCATGGCACTCGATCCAGGTACAGTAAGAGAGACAACAAGCACATAGGTGAATAAGATAACACAAGGTTTGGTGAAAGTGTTTCTGGAGAAGCTGGAGCATCTGATGCAGAGGCTGTGAATCTGTGCTATGCTCGGCAGGTCAGCAGTCAGAAGGAAAACCAATCTGGCTGCCAATAGTGTCATAAGAAGGATCAGGATGAAGGGAAATGGGAGGAGGAGGCTGGTGGCTCAGATCACAGGAGCACTTTACACTCAGGGTAATCATTTCCAACACCCCTGGGTTCTCATCTCTGTGGGATTCTATACAAAAGGCTTGGGAGTTAGGCAACATAGCCCTGTAGGCAAAGATGAAGAATTTGGCTTTTATTTTACTTAAGAAGGAAAATTTGGTAGGGTTTGTTTTAAGGAATAACACGTAACATTATTCAGTTCAGTTCAGTCACTCAGTCATGTCTGACTCTTTGCAACCCCATGGACTGCAGCACGCCAGGCCTCCCTGTCCATCACCAACTCCTGGAGTTTACTCAAACTCATTTCATTGAGTCAGTGATGCCATCCAACCATCTCATCTTCTGCCATCCTCTTCTGCTTTCAATCTTTCCCAGCATCGGAGTCTTTTCAAATGAGTCAGTTATTCACATCAGGTGGCCAAAGTATTGGCATTTCAGCTTCAACATCAGTCCTTCCAATGAATATTCAGGACTGATCTCCTTTAGGATGAACTGGTTGGATCTCCTTGCAGTCCAAGGGACTCCCAAGAGTCTTCTCTAACACCACAGTTCAAAAGCATCAATTCTTCTGCACTCAACTTTCTTTATAGACCAACTTTCACATCCATACATGACTACTGGAAAAACCATAGCCTTGACTTGATGGACCTTTATGAGCAAAGTAATGTCTTGGCTTTTTAATATGTTGTCTGAGTTGGTCATAACTTTTCTTCCAAGGAGTAAGTGTCTTTTAATTTCATGGCTGCAGTTATCATCTGCAGTCATTTTGGAGCCCCAAAAAATAAAGTCTGTCACTGTTTCTGCTATTTCCCCATCTATTTGCCATGAAGTTATGGGACCAGATGCCATGATCTTACTTTTCTGAATGTTGAGCTTTAAGCCAACTTTTTCACGCTCCTCTTTCACTTTCATCAAGAGGCTCTTTAGTTCTTCACTTTCTGCCATAAGGGTGGTGTCATCTGCATATCTGAGGTTATTGATATTTCTCCCAGCAGTCTTGAATCCAGCTTGTGCTTCATCCAGCCCAGCATTTCTCATGATGTACTCTGCATAGAAGTTAAATAAGCAGGGTGACGATATTCAGCCTTGACATACTCCTTTTCCTATTTGGAACCAGTTTGTTGTTCCATGTCCAGTTCTAACTGTTGCTTCCTGACCTGCATACAGATTTCTCAAGAAGCAGGTCAGGTGGTCTGTTACTCCCATCTCTTTAAGAATTTTCCAGTTTGTGGTGATCCATGGTTATACTTGTAAATATATCACTCTGTGGCTATGAAAAAACTGAAGCATCGGGAGGAAGCGTGAGTGCTGGGAGAAGAGTTAGAAAGCCATCAAAATGGTCCAGGCAAGAGGTGACAGTGGCTTGGACTAGAATAGGCTGATTTGGGCCACATTTTGAATGCAAAGTTAACAGGAGTTGTTTGTTTGTTTTTGGAGTATAGTTGATTACAGATGGTAAAGAATCTGCCTGCAATGCTGGAGACCTGGGTTTGATCCTTAGATTGGGAAGATCCTCTGGAGGAGGGCATGGCAACCCACTCCAGTATTCTTGCCTAGAGAATCCCATAGAGAGAGGAGCCTGGTGGGTTCCACAAGGTCGCAGAGTTGGACATGACTGAGTGACTAGCACTTTGACTTTTCATAGTTGATTTACAGTGTTGTGTTAGTTTCAGGTATGCGGGAGAGTGATTCAATTATACATATAGACATATATACTCTTTTTCAAATTCTTTTACCATTTAGGTTGTTACATAATATGAGCAGAGTTGCCTGTCCTATACAGTAGGTCCTTGTTGAAAGTGAAAGTCACTCAGTCATGTCCAACTCTTTGCAACCCCATGGAATAGTCCATGGAATTCTCCAGACAAGAACACTGGAGTGTTTAGCTATTCCATTCTCCAGGGGATCTTTCCAACCCAGGGATCAAACCTAGGTCTCTTGCATTGCAGGTGATTCTTTACCAGCTGAACCACCAGGAAAGCCCAAGAATACTGGAGTGGGTAGCCTATCCCTTCTCCAGCAGATCTTCCCGACCCAGGAACTGAACTGGGGTCTCCTGCATTGCAAGCAGATTCTTTACCAGCTGAGCTACCAGGGAAGCCCAGGTCCTTGTTGGTTATCCATTTTAAATACAGTAGTGTGTATATGTCAGTCCCAGACTCCAATGAATCCCTCCCCCATTCCCTTCCCTCCTGGTAAACATAAATTCATCTCTAAGTCTATGAGGCTGTTTCTATTTTGTAAATAATATTTTTTGTATCATTCTTTTTGATTCTGCTTATAAGTGCTATCATATGATATTTGCCTTCCTCTGACTTACTTAGTATGACAATCTCCAGGTTCAAGACTCAAAAAAAAAACTAGACATGGAAGGTGAGGTTGAGGGAAAAATCTAGGGTGATGCCAGGACATGCCTTGATGAAGGGCAGTGAATGAGCTGGCAAAGACTAGGGGAGGAACAGTATGGGATGGAAACACAAATTCCATGGACTGGAGACTCACATGAAGAAGCAAAGCATAAAATGATTAACTGCTTATGTTTTACTATTTGGGCTTCCCTGGTGGCTGAGACAATAAAGAATCTGCCTGCAACCCAGGAGACCCGGGTTTGATTCCTGGGTTGGGAAGATCCCCTGGAGGAAGGCATGGCAACCCACTCCAGTATTCTTGCCTGGAGAATCCCATTGGCAGAGGAGCCTGACTGGCTATAGTCCATGGAGTCACAAAGAGTCAGATACGACTGAGTGACTAACATTTTCACTCTTTTTTTTTTTTTTTTTTACTGTTTAGCACTTTACCATTTACAAAACCCCTTCTCATCTGTTATCTTTTTATTTATTTATTGGCTGCACCATGCAGCATGTAGAATATTAGTTTCCCAACCAGGGATCAAACCCACACCCCCTGCAATTGAAGGGTACAGTCTTAACCACTGGACCTCCTGGGGAGCCCCTCATCTGTTATCTTAATTGATCTTCATAAAACCCTTTGAGTTCAGAGTCTTTCTTGTTGCTACAGCTTGAGAAAATCAAGCCCCAGAAAAGATGAATCTAATACACTGACAAAGATCATGGTTTATCATGGGTTTATTTCTTGCTTCATGTAATGAATTCAGCCACCTTCAGTGCTTGGCCAGCACTGGAGGATACAGAAGGGAAAGGGGGACTCTCTCGTGTGTAATTGGCACATGTTTAAGTATATCAGCTAATTTAAGCCCCCCATGCGGTTCACATAATTCTATTTTGACAGCTCTGTAGGTGGCATTGATAACTGAGTTGTGAGATCAGCTGTCCAGTCAAGCAGCTTTCAGCTCCATCCGTGCAGGTCCCTTTATCTGCTAAATTACTCAAGGCACCTGCTGGCCTGCCATCATCATCAAGCACAGCCCGGAGGCAGCAGAGGGCAGGGGACTGCTCATCCCTAGGGGGCTTAATATGATACTTGCTTTTATCTTCTCTTATATCTTTAACCTGAACATTAGAATTTAAATAGGATTTATCTCTTGGATGGTCATCCTTAATCCTGGGGTCAACTAGCTCATCTTGAAATTTTGGTGTCATTCGAAAACCCTTATAATGTAGGGAAATGGAAGAGTTACATCTAAGATAAAAGTGATCATCAAGCTTAGGGAAAAGATGGAGAGATCAAACAAAGCAAAGAATGGGTCAATAAGTGTGAGCAAGGTATTGTGCTAAACACAATGGGAAAGACAGCTTCATATGATGCAGTTACTGCTCCAACATACGTATGGTGGGATAAGAGGATGTGAAATTATGAAAAGTTTCTAATAGAAAGTTCATTTAAAAATTGAATTTAAAATTTATGTTTCCAACATCAAAGAGAGAAAATGCTGACCAGATAATGTTTACTCTGAACATGGTGTCAGATGTTAAAATGAATTGTGATGTCAAACATCATCCTCAAGGTATCCTAGATGTTCCCCCAAAGTCCTGACATGTAGCATTTTTCAGTCACTGTTTACTGAGAACCTTCTCTATTCATGTCATCATAAGGGCAAAAAACTACAAATCTGTGTTGCTACAAAACAGGGTCACTAGCCCCAAGAAAGATTATTAAGAAGTAGAAGCATTTTGAGGATAGGGCCCAATGTATCATGGCTACTAAAGCATAATAAATGAATGGATGGATGAACAAATGAATGAATTAGACATGTTTATAGAAGATCTAATATTAGATAAAATGCGGTATATGTTCTTTTCTTAAACCATATGTAAACAAAGGTGTTGAATGTTAGCTTTTTTCATAAAAGTGAAAATCTTCTTTGGATTTCTTTTAGTTAGGTTAGCGAAAACAGATACTAGCATGCTGACATGGTCAATGGTGTTGGTTCTAGAGTCAGACAAACCCAGTGTGGGTATCTTAAACTTCTTGGACTTGAACTTAACCTTTCTCTCTAAGCTTCAGTGTCTCCCTCTATAAAATGAGGACAATAACAGAGCCTGCATAATTAAGTTGGGAGGACTCAATGAGATAATGCCTGGCCCACAGTAAGCTGCTGCTAAGTCGCTCAGTCGTGTCCAACTCTTAGCGACCCCATGGACTGCAGCCTACCAGGCTCCTCCGGCCATGGGACTTTCCAGGCAAGAGTACTGGAGTGGGGTGCCACTGCTTTCGCCCACAGTAAGCTGTTGGTGTTTGTTTATAAATGTTTTATGCTTATCACAGTAATCCAGGAGCGCAGAGATACAGATGAGAGAGTGGAGACTCAAAAAAGCAAGTAATTTATGTGAAGTCAAGGACTAAGTCAAGGGTGGAGCCTAGATTTTAAACCCCAGTGTACAGCCCGGGGTTGAAGCTATTGATAATGTCTGGAAAGCCTTCCCATTATGCCCCCCTGGGCCAGAATGGGAGGAAGCTGGGTAGGCCAGGTACCTGGAGAGCAGAGAACAGCTCAAGCATCTCAGTAGTGGAGTCTGGCTTCCAGGAAATCAACACATTCTGGTGCCCTTGGTTCCTGAGCCAGCTACTTAGGGTGACCCAGTAGGCATGGCATGAGTCACAGTGGAGATGAAGAGATCTCTTACTCTTCTGCCAAATTAAAAATGAGAACTGGGCACAGTCCCTCCTCCTCTTGTCCTGGTCATTAAGCATTAAAGTGCTTGCTAAGGGATAAAGCCTTTAGTTGCTCCAGTGATTGCAAAATGTGTCTTTTCTCTGCATCCAAAACCAGAGGCTTCCAGGTCCCAGAGGTCTCAAAGTGGTGATGGTTTGTCTGGAGCCAGGAGGAGGGCCTAGCAGGTAATAAGGTGCTCAACAAAGTTGATGACTCTTCTGTACATTGCCACCGGTGCATGATGTTGGGTCCTTTAAGAGACATCTCTGCTCTGGTTAATTGTCTGTGGTCAGTGAGAACACACAGCTGATGAAGTCCAAATCAGAGGTTTAAGCCTTAGACCAATTCAGTTCATTTCACTAGGACCATGCCCTCAAAGGTGGGACGGGGGGCTCCCTGTGTCTGTGAACACCAGACAGGGGTACCTTCTCTAAACACTGAGCTGGAGGAGAAATGATGCAGAATGGGAGGACAGTAATGTCCAGCTATAGGACCAGAGCTGGGCTTACATCCTAGCTCTGCCTCTTCCTGGCCTGGGACAAAGATAGATGGCTGTCTGATGTATCATGACTACTAAAGCATACTAAATGAATGAATGAATGAATGAAACGTGTTTATTAAAGATCTCACATCTGCCAAAGTGTAAAGCAGGCAGGTTGTGAGAGTGAAATGGACTATCACACGTAGTTAGCACAGTGTCTGGATGGGAGGCAATGACTCCATCTGCTTAAAGACAGTAGCTCTGACCTGTCCATGTATGCAAGTTCCAGGAGCATTCAGGCACAACGCTGACTATCAGTAAGTCGAGAGCAGTGTTTTCCTGTTGAAAGCCAGCGCTGAGAACACACAGGCAGAGCATGGGGAAGACAGTGAGGCAGCGAGCAGCCCCCACTGGCATCCCTCTGTGCTGTGTGCTTGGGCCGTGCCCAGCCAGACCCTCCTTGTCCCGCTCTGCAAAGATATGACTGTCAGCTGGGAGCTGCTCCTCTCTCCCCTTCCGTGTTTACGCCTCTCATTGCAGTGATTATGTAGACAGCCTAGAAAATGGGGGCATCTTGGGAGTGCAGCCCTGGCCTCACGGTGCCATGACAACCAGCTTTCCGGCAATCACCCCCTAATAAGGGCCACACACTCTCGGTGTCTGCCACCTGGGCAGAGGTTCCCTGGGGAGTCTGAGCTTCTCTCAGAGCAGCTGCACGCTGTTTCCTGTTGGAGACAAATTATGAGGGAGAGCAAGAGAAAGCAGGGAGGTAAGAAGTTTAACCTGTGATGTATTGAGTGCACCCAGGGACCTGTGTCACGCCGCTGCAGCCCACTGGCTGCAGGACACATAAATCCACAGTAAGAGACATACAGCCCCGTGAACCCTTTTGTCGGCCCCCTTCTGCCCCCTGATAAAGAGAGTGAAAGACCAAATATGTGGGCTTGTAAAGCTGGGCCTCGCTGCTACCATGTTTCTCCATTAGGCTCCTGTCAAGACACCCACTGCCAGCTCCTCATCTTGTCTGGCCTGGAGCCGCCCTTTCCTGCTGCCAGCTGGCGACAAGATGCTCAGAGCCCTCCTTCAATAAGTATCTCTCCAGAATGATGTTTCCCTAAAAGATACCCGCCCCACTGGGCTAATACATGATTAATCCTCCCAAAGGAAGGACAGTCAGGCTCCACACGAATAAACTTTCCTATGGATGGGAGACCCAGTTCAGCCTTTAGATTGGCAGGTGAGCCCTCAGCCAGACAGGTTCTCACTTCTCCTGTCTTTAGATCACAGATTCTAGCTGAGGCTCCTTCAGGAGAAAGGTCTAAGCCCAGAGCGAATGAGTGGGGGGCCCGTGGTCCTTTGTGTCCCAGTCTCTCCAAGCCTCTGTTTCCTGAGCTGGGAGATGAAGATCATTTGGGTGGGGAGCATGTGCTGCAGTTATCACCAGCGCTGCCTTTCTGCGGATGCCATTCCCTGAACTAGGATGACTTACTTGTAAATTCTGAATGTGTGTACATATATGTATTATATAAAGATTTATTTTAAATACATATATGTAATCAGAATTTACAAGTAATAACAGGACTGACCGACTTAGCACAGTACAGTAAGTAATAGGGAAAAGTATGCAAAGTGGCCACTTTAACCAGTGAGAGGAAGGAAAGGATGCAGTGGTGGTCAAGGAAGGCTTCCTGGAAGAGACAGTGAGCCCTGATGGTTGAATAGGAGTCAGAGAAACAGGGGAGCAGAGATAGAATGGTATTCTGGACTGGTTTTAGCCCCCCAATATTTATGTTGATATATCAACCCCCAATGTCACAGTTATGAGGTGGTAGGACCTTTAGGAGATAATGAGGTCATGAAGGTGAGCCCTCATGAATACAACATGTATGTCCATGTGGACACAGCAAGAAAATGACCCTCTGCACCTCAGAGCCGGGCCCTCACCAAAATGTGACTATACTGGCACTCTGCTCTCAGACTTCCAACCGGTAGAACTATGTATTTCTGTTGTCGTAAGCTACCCAGTCGGTGGTATTCTGTAATAGTAGACAGAACTAAGATAGGAAGGGAATGAGCATGGATCGAGCCCTGGCACATGTTAAGTGCTCCATAATCATCTGCCATCATTAGTAAAGCATGCAAACCAGAGGTCACAAACTGCAGCCCACAGGGCTTACCGGTGACTTCTGTTTAACTGCATCCTAAAAATTCTTAATTAGTTGCTAAAAACGATGCATCAGGGTCCCACAGAAAAATTTAGACTTTAAAATGAGATGAGCAAGCTATGCCGGACCAACACTTCTGGGTAGTCACAGTCAGCTGGAGCTGAGTGGAAACGGGGTGTGGACACTCATTTGCCACAGTCCCTAGCACTCCCTGGTGTGTACCCATGCATGCTTCGTCTCTTTCACCACCTGACTGGCACCTGGAGAAAGGAGTTCTCTGACCCCAGCAGAAATGACAAATAGGCCAGTCAGGGTGCCATGGAGAATTTGAGCCCGTGAGAATTGGGCAGTAACACTGGATGCTGATCTAGGGCCTGATACGAAGGGCTTGGCATGCCAAGTCCAGTGGGTGGGACTGCTGGCTACTCGTTGTGGGGTGTCACTGTAGGTGTCTAAGCAGGGGTGTGGCATTGCTTTGGGAAGAGTTCTTGTGGGCACAGCAGGGTCACACACACAACCTCTTGTTCTGCTACTAAAGCGTGATAGTCTGTGAGCTGCTTGACTTGCTCTGCTTTGCAGCCACTGTGTTCAAATTTTTCTGGATGGTGTCAGCCCATGCGGGCAGCAACCAGGATGCTGGGAAGAGATGGTGGCTGAGCTGTGATGGCTCACCAGAGCCCTGGGAAGCAGCAAACCCAGCCCAGCCCGCTCTGGTCTGCCTTCTGGGCCAGCTGGAGAAGAGCAGCTGCTGAAAGGGAGCAGTCTCTTCAGGGACCTGCAGGCAGAGCCAGCAGCCACTGGGGCCCAGAAAAGTAAGAGCAGCTGCCCAGAGTCAGCAGGGAGAGCTCATAAACTGCATCTCCCCCTTTATGGGGGCTTCCCTGGTGGCTCAGATGGTAAAGAATCTGCCTGCAATGCAGGAGACCTGGGTTTGACCCCTGGGTTGGGAAGATCCCCTAGAGAAGGAAATGGGAACCCACTCCAGTATGGACTGTCTGGGGAAAGAGGAGTATTAATTTCCTCTTATTACTATATCAAATGCCCACACAATTAGTAAACACAGTGACTTGAAACAGTAGAAAGTTATCATCTTATAGTTCCGGAGGTGAGAAGTCCACAGTGTTTGTCTCGCTGGGTCTGCAGGGTGGGTTCCTGCATGGAGGTTCTGTGTGGTGGGGGGGACTGCATCTGGCCTTTTCGAGATTCTGGAGGCAGCCCGCTTTCCTCGGCTCCTGGCCCCTTCCCTCCATCTTCGAAGCCAGCAATGGCTGAGTCCCTCTCACACTGCATCCTCTGACACAGCCTCTCCTGCCTCCTCCTCCTCATACAGAGGGATGCTTGTCATTACACTGGGCACAGCTAGATGATTCAGCTCCAACATAATTGCCCCCATTTTAAAGTCAAGTACTCAACAACCTTAATTCCCCTCTGGCATGACAGGTTCTGGGGATTATGGTATAGACATCTTTGGGGGGTGGGTGAAAATGAGCAGCTTTTTTTCCTTTAGGGAAAAAGAAAAAGTGCCACCCCCAACCCTGCCCAGCTATGGAGAGGCCCAAGTAAATGGGACCACTCCTTGTTGAAGGAGGTGCCAAAGGGCACAAGATCTTTTCCATCCAGCTCACTCTTGTAGCCCCAACACCTATCAGAGCACCTCACCCCTACCAGTCAGTCAAAATATGTCGGTTGAAGAGTACATGACACTAGTATTTGTCGCCTTCTGATCATTTGTCAGGCACTGAGCTAGGTGGATTCTGACACCCATGCAGAAATGAGGACAGATGTCTGCATACTGAAAGTATTGAAACAGAATCTTAGGTACACAAACTTGACTAAGACAGTCCAGCCTGTAAATGGTGGTGCATGGGTTCCAACCAGCTGTCGGCTCCAAAGACCACTGACATCTCCTGTACCAGCAGAGAGACATTCCTTAGGAAATCTTAGCAAATCTTCCTAAGCAATGCTCTCATCTTCCAGCCTTCCCACGAGCAATCTGTGCTGCTAGTCCCAGGCTCCCATTGTCTCCTCAGATACATGTATCGCTGAGGCACGAACTCATGCTGGTTTCCCTGTCTAGCACAGGAAGCACCCCTACAACCCCGAAACATATTTATCAAGAGTCAGCAAGCTCCGGTCTGCAGGTCATGTCTGACCTACCTCCTGCTTTGGCACAATGCCAGCAAAGAATAAGGTTTTTATGTTTTTTCTTAATGGTTGAGCAAAAAAGAAGACTGTTTCATGACACGTAAAAATTAGATGACATTGAGATTCCAGTGTCCATAAGCAGAGCATCATTGGAATAGATGCTCATCTGTTTACATATTCTCTCTGCCGCTTTCATGCCACAGAGGCAGGATTGAGCAGGTGCAACAGAGACCAGAGGGCCCTCAAAGCCTAAAATATTTGCTACCTGGCCCTTGACAGGAAAAGTTTGCCAACCTCTGATCCATCTAGAGCTGACTGGTCGTTCAGGGTTCAGCTCCCTGCTAAGCCTTAGCCAGTCAGAGCAGCTGAGATTGCACCACCCCAGATCGTCTCGTCATTTCTGCCTGCCTGAGAATTTTAGGTCCATTTTTTTCTATCTGGAAAAAGATTTTTTGACTCATTATATCTTCACTTTGAATGATGATTTATTTTTCAATATTTATTATTTATTTGGCTGCCTCAGGTCTTTGTGGCATCATATGGAATCTTTCATTGCAGCACAGGGACTCTCTAGCTCTGGTGCGTGGGCTCAGGAGTTGCAGCGCATGGGCTGAGTTGGTCCACCGAATGTGGGATCTTAGTTCCACGACCAGGGATCGAACCTGTGTACCCTGCATTGCAAAGCAGATCTTTAACCACTGGACCACCAGGGAAGTCTCCAAATCATTATTTATTAAAAGAGATGGCATTTATGAATTATAATACATGCAGAAATATCATGGAAATAGTTGTACAAAATCGGAGACCACAGTTCTCTCCTAGATGAACTGTTCCTGCTCCATCATGCTCTGCATTGTGTTGCTACAGCGCTCACTGTTAAACAATCATTTGTAGAATTAGTGAAGGTTTGTATGAAAAACAAATTGTAAAAGTAGAGCCCACTGGGCTTGGTCATTTCCCAGTTCAGAATCCGCTGAGTCTTCATCCGATCCAAGCTCCAGTCAGTCTCCAGCTCATGTCTGGAGACTATGTCATTCTGCCCCCGGTAGTACAATAGCCACTAATTAAACCTTAAACTTCTTCTCTCACTGTCCTTAGCTGGATAAAGGCGAGCATTATTGGTCCGTGGGCATTCTTACCCACCGTGGGAAAACTGTTGGCCATTTCTCTCCCTGGACAAAATTATTCATTGTGTCTTCTGTATAGTAAAGATTACTGGCTGCATCTCAATCAGTGAGCCTTTCCTCTCCAGGGGCAAAACTGTGGCCTGCACATACCTCTGAAGGAAAATTGCCATCTGCCTTACTCTGTAGGAAGATTGCCAGTTGTATCCCCATTGTGGGGAAACTGTCAGCCGTGTCTCCAAACGGAAAAGCCTGCCAGCTGTGCTTCTGCACAGAAGAAATGTCAGCAGAAGTCGGTGATTTAAAACCCTGTGCGTGATTCTGAGCCTGTTCCTTTTCCAGCCCCCTCCCCAGGTTCCCTTCTCTCTCTGCCATGTGCCTGAGTCATCAGAATGGGGGTGGGGCGGGGAGGGGCTGACAGTGCTCAGCACCGGATGAGAGGTGTGTATACTGAGGAAGGTATATATCAACTGATGGTCCAGAGACAAGCTGCAGTGTGTCCACGGAATGGCCCAGATAGGAGACCTAGAAATCGACTTAACAACCGGTAGCTCTCAAGATCTGGTTCCGGCGGAAAAGCACATCAGGCTTCCAGACTCACTGCACAGCAGGCTGGCATTAAGCAGCACCACTTCTGCATTGTTGCTGCCCCCTGTGTTATTGTGGGTACAAGCCCTGTGCTAAGCACTTGACGTGGAAGATCTCATCTGTCCCTCACCCACACTAGAGGGTATAAATTCCTCTTATGTCTATCTGACTGAGAAGGAAAATGAAGCTTGGAAGGATCAAGCCACTTGTCCAAGGCTTCATAACTTGCAAGCAGCAGAGCTGAATTTCCACCCAGACCCGCTGAGCTTGGAACCACTGTGCACTCAGCCCCCACACCATATGGGATAGAGGCGTTGGGCCCCCCCCCACCCGACCCTCCGTCATGGGCATGAGTTCCTGTGCAGGGTCCAGTGTGAGGTCCAGAAGAAGGAGCCGGCCCAGGATCAGCCTTTACCTGTGGTCTGCCTCCTTTCTTTCTTCTGCTGTCCTCAGACTCTGCTCCCAACACACAGCATGCTTCCTTTCTCCTTTGCCCCACTTATCATAAATGTAGTCAGCAGTTTCCTTCTTAACTCCTCCTCTCTCTGATCTGTGGTTTTGACTCTTTCCCATGATTCCAGGAGCTTATTCAGGTAGCCAGTCATCTGAACTGTCTCAGGTGAACAGCCCTGGGCCAGGCACCATGAAGGATAACATCATGGTACTTTTTGGCTCCATGGAGAGGTATTTGTGTCTGCACATGTTAGAACACAAAACACTGTCTGTACCCAACTCTTAAGATAGCCTAGAGGATTTGAAAGGAAGTGTCAGTGCTTTTTAAGAAAAAGTTTCTTGGAGTATCGTTGCTCTACAATGTTATGTTAGTTGCTACTGTACAGCAAAGTGAATCATCTCTGTTATTCAGTCACTAAGTCTTATCCAACTCTTTGTGACCCCTTGGACTGCAGCACACCAGGCTTCTTTGCCTTTCACTCTCTCCTGGAGTTTGCTCAAACGCATGTCATTGAGTCGGTGATGCCATCCAGCCATCTCATCCTCTGTCCCCTTCTCCTCCTGCCCTCAATCTTTCCCAGCATCAGGGTCTTTTCCAGTGAGTCAGCTCCTTGTATCAGGGGGCCACAGTATTTGGAACTTTAGCTTCAGCATCAGTTCTTCCAATGAATATTCAGGGTTGATTTCCTTTAGGATTTAATACATATATCCCCTCCTTTTTGGATTTCTTTCCCATTTAGGTCACCACATAGTACTGAATAGGGTGTCCTGAGCTCTACAATAGGTTCTCATTAGCTACCTATTTTAAACTAGTATCAATAGTGTATGTGTGTATGTATATATATATATATACATCAATCCCAACCTCCCAACTCATCCCACCCCTACATTTTCCCCTTGCCATCCATCCATTTGTTCTCTACATCTGAGTCTCTTTCTGTTTTGTAAATAAGATCATCTATGTACCATTTTTCCAGATCCCACCAGTGCACATTAATGTAGGATATTTGTGGTTTTCTTTCTGACTCGCTTCACTCTGTATGACAGTCTCTAGGTCCATCCACATCTCTACAAATGACCCAGTTTCGTTCCTTTTTATGGCTGAGTAATGTTCCACTGCATAAATGTACCTCATCTTCTTTATTCATCTTTCTGTTTACTGTAGCATGGTAACCCAAAGTAGATTCTGAGGAGCTCTGTTCTGGAGAGAGATTGGGATGCAAGTAATTTTCCAAGAAAAATAAAATGGAATTGGGGGAGGGAGGTGGTATGATTCAATAAGATTTGAAAGCAGGATTAAAGCAGTGGTTCTCAGCCAAGGGCAGTTGTGACCCTGGGGGATGTTTGGCAATCTCTGGAGCCACTTCTGGTTGTCTCAGTTGGAGCATGTGGTTTAGTGAACAGAGGCCAGGGATATTGCTAAGCATCCTACAATGTACCAAGCAAAGAATTTTCTGGCCCCAAATTCAATACTACAAAGGTTGAGAAATCTGGATTCCTAGATAAAATTTTTTAATAATTAAATTTATTTATTTTTAATTGAAGGATAATTGCTTTACAGTATTTTGTTGGTTTCTGCCAAATAGCAACATGAATCAGCCATAGGTATACCTATGTCCCCTCCCTCTTGAACCTCCATCCCACCTCCCTCCTCTCTAGGTTGTTACAGAGCCCCAGCTTGAGTTCCCTGAGTCATACAGCAAATTTCTATTAGCTATGTATTTTGTATATTGTAATGTATGTTTCCATGTTACTCTCTCCATACATCCCATCATCTCCTTCCTCCCCACTCCCCATGTCCATAAGTGTTCTCTCTGTCTGTCTCCATTGCTGCTCTGCAAATAATTTCGTCAGTACCATCTTTCTAATTCCATATATATGTGTTAGTATGTAATAATCATTTTTCTCTTTCTGACTGACTTCACTCTATATAATAGGCTGTAGGTTCATCTGCCTTGTTAGAACTGACTCAAATGTGTTCCTTTTTATGGCTGAGTAATATCCCATTGTGTATGATGTACCACAGCTTCTTTATCCATTCATCTGTTGATGGACATATAGGTTGTTTCCATATCCTAGCTATTGTAAATAGTGCTGCAGTGAACACTGGGGTACATGTGTCTTTTTCAGTTTTGATTTCCTCAGGGTATATGTCTAGTAGTGGGATTGCTGGTCATATGG
Source organism: Antilocapra americana (assembly GCA_007570785.1). Taxonomy (NCBI): domain Eukaryota; kingdom Metazoa; phylum Chordata; class Mammalia; order Artiodactyla; family Antilocapridae; genus Antilocapra; species Antilocapra americana. Next base: position 6,232,653 of record ML661893.1, read on the forward strand.
TGGTTTTATTCCTAGCTTTTTGAGGAATCTCCATACTGTCTTCCATAGTGGCTGTATCAACATACATTCCCACCAGCAGTGCAAAAGGGTTCCCTTTTCTCTACACCCTCTCCAGTATTTATTGTTTGTAGAGTTTTTGATGATGGCCATTCTGACAGGTGTGAGGTGATATCTCATTATAGTTTTGATTTGCATTTCTCTAATAATGAGCAATATTGAAGATCTTTTCATATGTTTGTTAGCCATCTGTATGTCTTTTTTGGAGAAATGTCTCTTTAGGTCTTTTTTTTTTTTTACCTCTCAGCACTTTTAATAAACTAATCATCGACCCCCCAGATTCAGTAGGACTTTTCCAAAGCTCAATTGACTGCAGCATCTGGAATCCCTGACAAATTCCTGAGTGTTCTTCTGAAGTCATGATAGGAAGGCTAGCCTAGGTAACAGGCATAAGTAGAGGAAGCTGACCCTGCTTTTTAGCAGTTGTACTACAATGTACCATGCGCTTGTGTGTGTTTCTGTTTGGAGATTGTAGTGCTTCTCTCTGTTCTTTTGGAGATGTTCCAGTTTCCTCTTTCTCTTTAGTTGTGTCTGCTCCACTGCTAAATGCTTTTATTGTGTTCTAATCACCCTTGTTTAGTATATTTTTATATATTTTATTATATGAAGCAACAGACAAACAATTAATCTCAAAAATTTACAAACAACTCCTGCAGCTCCATTCTAGAAAAATAAACAACCCAATTAAAAAGTGGGC